>PNEQ01002959.1:0-22520 GCA_003012365.1 Medauroidea extradentata | reverse complement strand
AATAATAAAATAAAAGTGCCAACGTTTCAGCAAATAAAATGTGAAGTGGCTTGCGCCAATGTAAATCATCACCGAAATTTATTCTACTTAAAATACGGAATTTGCATAAACTGGTGTTCAGGTTATAGAAACAGAGTTTGATTTATATGCATTTCAGTAACTAAACACTTTCCAAGCTGTTTGTTTAAAGCGCTTATTGGCCATTATTGACCAGTAACATTTTGTGTTATTGAATCACTGAATGCCTATCTCATTATTTGTTTTAACTGCACAAAACTCTTACTGGCGGCGTCACATTGTATTTAGGAAGAACATAATTCAAATATCCCATTATTTTGAATGCTTTAATATTTTATTTTCATGAGCAGTTCATTGAAATGTTTGCTAGACAAAACTGAGAGCATCCTGTGACCTAAAATACGAAGTTCGCTATAAATTAACAATTTTAAATTAAATTTGTGTTTATAATTTATTGACTGTGTGGATATCATTATATTGTCTGTATTTTTGTTTGAGATACGTTCGTGTTTCTGTACATATTCTTAATGCATTTGGCAAAACTTATTTCCAAGTGATGCAAAAATATGTGAAAATTTTGTACTTCAGGCAGGCCCTAGACCTATTAATTATTCTTTCGAATGGAATTACATAAAACCTTAAACACAAAGCACAAACACTCTCCATCAGTTTATTCGCTGACTATTTCATAGTAAAAATTAACTGTATTATAACAGAAAAACACACGGTAGAAGTAAAGAAAAGGGAAAAACGGGAAGCAAAGATAGCACAACCAGGTGACATATTTCGCCGAACTATGATTGGCTTACAAGAGGTACGATTCCAGGTATCACTTTCTAACTTTTAACAAGCTTTTCGTTACTGAAGGTTGTAATGAACATGAAGTAAATGATCTTGATAGATCGCATGCAAGTATGAATGTCAATCGTTAGCCGCTACGTGAAAGAGTTCCGCAAAGCAAAGCCATCGCTATCCCGGCCAAACCTTGATCCCGGTCTAGCTGAGGAAAGGAAGCGAATAACCCTCTGCCTTCCAAGAACGCGCTAATGTCTTCTTAGGGTTGGCAACGCTGCAGCAGTCACCAGACGCACTAGGTCGTTAGGACGGAGTAGTGCTCTGCTGGAGATCTTATCGCGCTATGGAATTCCTCTCATAACTGAGCGAGAGCGGAAACACGGGAAGGAGACAGAGACATGGACTAGAGGATGGTACCTGTGGCGCCGTCACGCGGATTTTCCCAAAACTCTAGGGGACCAAGGCCCGTTAATGGCATGTGATTTGGGGAGTTTTTAAGGTGTAACATTGGCTAGTGAGACTAGTGAGTAGCAAAATGAAAATATCTAGCCCTTGCATAACTAAACTGTCATAAAATTATTTCAGTTGGTATGAACAACAATTATGTTGAGTAAAATGTCACTTTGGAACCTAGGAGAGGCAAGTGAATAACATTTTTTAACCTAATGAAAGCCTGGCTTACTGTTCTTGATAATTAAACTAAGAAAATCATGGCTAATTTTTTTTGTTTCAAACAAGAAAGCTGCGCAATAAAAATTCAATTTTGGGAGTGAATTTGTTTGAAAACTTTGTTTTAAATTATTTGCTTGCAATTCCTCAAAGGTGTATTGAATTATAACGCGCGTTTCAAAACAAAAAATTACATTGGCTCTAGAGGTGGGCGCTATCAATTGAAATTTACTATTGATTACCTAAACGATAGTCAGTACATAATATGGACTGAAAAGTTGATAGTTTTCTGTTGACTATTTCTTTGCCTTAAAATGTATAGTGAGCTGAAATGTTGGCAGAGAGCATCTGTAATTCAGTGTGCACCATCTAGAAACACAATAATATTATAGGACAACTGAAATAACAGAATATTAAAGTATATGGTAGCATTTAATGTTTTAATAAGAATTTCCTTTTTCTTAATTTGGCAGATTTAAGAAATCCATATGGATGTAAAAAAAATGGAAGCCATGCCTTAAAACACAAATGCATTACTATACTAAGTAGCTATAAAAATATTTTGTTAATGAAATTAATTTAAAAAAAATAATACATGAACATTATTTGACAGTGTCTTTTTATAACCAAATTTATTGATTTTTGTAGTTGGGAAACACTTTAATTGCAGTATTTTAAATAAACTAAGCTTAAGCGAGCAATGAATCACAAATGACATTTCAACAAACATACATAATAAATCATATTTATACTTATTGTAAACATTTAAAATTCACTCATTGCATTATGAAAATATGTTTTATTATTCTTAATTCTTGTTAAAAAATGCCATATGTTAAGCAGTTTAGATTTAATTCTGCTTCTATGTTCTGGCTTTACTAACCCAACTTTAAATAACACCCTTTCTGAAGGAGCTAATGTTGCTGGGGACATATGTGAGGTGTATTGTGTTGTGTGAGGTGTATTGTGTTGTGTGAGGTGTGTCTTTAGTATGTACCAATTTAAAAACAATGTCAATTAGTTGAAGTATGGCAATTTTTTGTATTCTCCAGTTCGCTACTGGACAGCTTCTATCTCCATAAGGAGCATCCAAATACTATCTGAGTACAATAACAGCATTACTTGTCGGTTTTGTCTTTTTTTAAAACCAACACTTTAGTCTCAAGAAAGTCCCAAAGTTCACAGTCCGTGACACTGCTGACTTAAGCGTTATTACTAGATGTTAACTTTTTTTTTCGAAATGTTGGCGACCACTTTACAAAATATAGCCATACATGTGATCCTTTTTCCTATTTATTTCGGATAAATAATTCTACTCTTATCTTAATAACTAAACCATGAAATATTTTTAAATCCTTAAATTTTTTTGAAATAAATAGGGTAAGATTACAATATAAAAAAATTTAATTAAAAAGAGCAAATATGTAGTTACTATGCTGATGTAGCTACTACATCACTGAACTAAATGAAAAATTGTTCTTGAGTAGAAGACCACTCGCGCAGTAATTTGAAAGATGTGATTGGAAACATTCGGAAGGAAAATGTGACTGAAATCAGTCAATATGATTGTGTATGGACTGTGAAGCAGGAAGGGGAGGGTAGCTGTCCAATGTTGCAGAGGCAGACAAAATAGAGAACCCATCGTCAAGCAAGTTTCACCCTCTCACAAAGGTGATCCATACCCCACCCCTTACTGTTTATGGTCTTTGTAAAATTTATGGCAGAAAAGGAAGACTTTCGTGAATGGTCCCATTGTCCAAGTTAAAGGCCAATGGCAAGCAACACTGTAGGACAGTAAATGAATTAATACAGTCAATTATTTTTTCATAATAGTCAGAAGGAACGATAGTGAAATATTATTGTCTTAATATGTAGTGAACATTCAGTAGTGCCCATTTCTATTTGGCACATACTGAACTGAGCATGGCTGATTTATTCTTGAATGTTTTTAGTTTTAACTCCAGCAAAATGGAGAATTGATACCTTTATAAAAATGAGTTTTTTAAAGTTTGTTTTTAATTTTGGTATTATAGGTATCACATTATTTGCAAGAAGAGAGTGCTCCATAATGAAGACCAAGAATTTAAATGAACCTCTTTACCTTAACCTGTACAACTTCGATTCACCTGAAGCGCAAGACTCTCCTTACATATTAACCAGTCCACGTTCCCTTGAAGCTTGTCATATTGCAGGATATAAGGTTGGGATATTTCACTATTTAATTTTCCTTTATTCTTGAATTACTACTATTTATTTTTTCTAAAACAGGTTTTTGGTATGATGGTAACAATGAATATTTTTTATCAGTTTTTAAATGCTTATTATATGTGGTTGCACAACTCAGTATTCTGATGTGGGAATGTACAACAATGTGGTCTGGAGGAAACAAATGGTGCCAAAACAATTCAGTAAAATTCACCTCTATTTCAGTAGACATTCTGCAACTCAATTTTTCTAACAACCTTGTTTGGTGGCCTGAGTGCTCAATAAATTGAGTCTCAGCTTATTTTTATAGTGTTGCCATGCACATCATAATTTGCTTTTTTAAAATGGTCAAAATATTGCATATGCTTTGTTTACAGATAATCTACAGGCATAGGCTATATTGAATATTCAGCATGGCTAGTGTAAGCTTTAGATTTTCTGTCTGAAGTTATATATAATTATATAATGGAGATTTAAATTATGATAAAATTTTGATCAGTTTTACTGTGGGCCAAAATTTCATTTTAATAACTTTCTGGTTTAGTTTGAGCATAGCAACTCTATTAAAAATTTTATTTATCGGTGGTGTTTATTTGCTGCAAGACTACTAGTTTTGCGACTAGCTGGCACCAGGCCAGAGCGTGAATAATAGAAAGGAATGTTGAAGTTTCCCCAAGTGATGTGGCACATAGCTCTACCTCTCCTTTCCCTCCACCTCTTTTTCATGACCTCCACCCCATAGCTTCTCTGCATTTTGATATTTTGTATCACTCAGCAAGTAGCTTGTTTTTATTTTTATGCAATTTTCAGTCTCAATAACAGGGTATGACCAGTTCTGGTAGATGGTGATCTGAAAAAATTAATTAAATTTTTTGTATGAGTTAAGGTATTTAAATTGAGGTTGTTGAGTGATTTGAAAGTGTTAAATGTAATTAAAAGAGTTCCTGAAAGCCAGTGATGTTGGTTGGTGGCCCTGTGATAGCATGTCTGTTTTGTGCATTGCTGCTAAGTACTTGCTGTCAGTCTACTGTGGTCGTTTAAAGTGCTTGGATATTTTGGTCACGCAGTCAAGAATTCCCCACGATATAAAGATTGGGTGCCACACCCATGTGCCTATTGAGAGGGCATGGGGAACGCTTTAGACTTCTTTGTTCTAGTTGCCTGTAGAAGTGTTGCTCTGTAATATTTGTTTTTTTTTTCCTTTCAATGTGTGATGGGGTTTTCTATGACAGAGGTGGTAGTTTCAAACATTGAAAATGTGGTAATTTGTCAAGACATGCCTTAGCAAAATGAAAAGAGACTGACCTGAACTCATGCACAAGTAACATTACAGAAGCTGCATAACTTGAATCGTAGAAGCTGATAGAAGGGACCTTTTCTTTTACCATGTAACCAGTTCAAGTAATAGCCCATCAAAATTTTAATGTTTAGTAACTCATATATTCCATTAAGTAAACTGCTGATTACAACGAAGCTCTAAGTTCTTATTTACATTTAAATCCGTTAGAACCCACATTTGAACCCCTGAGATGTGAGTTTCAGTTATTCCGCACGTAGTTCTTTAGGCTATAGTATTATTTCTTGGTCTGGGGAATATTTATTGTTTCTACACCACCATATTGGTAGTACAGTAATTCTAGGCTATGCATACCAGTAGTGTTCTATCCTGGAAAATATTATACTGTGTACAAGGCAATACAGGGACAATAGGATGTGGTGGTACTGTCCCTTCTCTTTACCTTACCATGTGCTTCCGGGAATAGCTACAGCAACAGAGCGTCTCTCTTCTCATTTAGCGGGTCGTGGGTTCGGAGTGCAAATGAAGACGCGTGCTATTACAGTGAATAATTGTGACAGCTTTTATTTTATCATCAGCTTTTTCAATACCGTGGTAATACAGAAAAAGGTCCTCGCGTGGCAGTTGAGCGGGAAATACTACATCAAGTCCTGCGTGGTGTCTCAGCATCAATCGAGAATAGTAATTAATGAAAATTAGCTATGCACAACTTGAAAGAGGTCCCGATCGCTGTTGCGGTGCTTCGAGCGAGATAAGAAAAGAAATAAACTTTCAGTACAGCACGTACAATACTAATTCGCGGCCACGTGGCATCCGTCGAGGGTATGGTAGCCCCTCACTTTCGGAATCAACGCCTTAAGTGCACCAAATATGAATCTCGGCTGCGTTGCCAATAATTAGTGCTTGTACACTACAGCCGACATTTTTGTCTTCCAACCTCTAGCGGAGACATCGCCCATCTTCAAAATACCTCTCGTGGCACAGCACGAAAGGTGCACATGTACTCACTCGCAGATCAGACACAGCAATGGCCGAGAGCGTGGGTACGCTACCCCAGCATCACCACCCCCCACTTCAACAGCTTCTGGAGCTCTTTTAACTTATTAATAATTAATTTGTGCTTACAGAACATAGGGAAAATTACACAATTGCTGGACATCACGAATTTAAAGGCCCCTGCTATTTAAACAAAATGGCAAATTATTTGACGTTTCAATAATTATAAGAAACTAATTGACGTGCGATGCGGAGTGATAACAATTTCCAAGGCTAGCCATCTTTTCCTTAAAGTGCGTCACCACCACCCAACCAACTCTCGCCGGTGCCGATCCGTCGTGCCTCCAATTGCCTAAGTACCAACAAGAGCTTACTGAAATGGAAAATCGCAAATAACATCTTAACCCGCCGAGCTACGGCAAAAACTTACTAGACAAAAATTGGGTGATTTAAACTGACGATTAAAATGAGACCTCAAACTTATTTCTGGGATAAAATTGACGTCTTAGCCTGATAACTGACCTCGTGGTTAGTAATAAATAATTAATAATGGATTTCAACCCGCATGCCAAAAAACCTTTAAATTGTTACCACACATTACTAATATTGGTTTGCCAGTATATGGTAATATAGTAAAGAGCAGCAAAATGAGATTGGTTGTACCAAGTGAAATTAAGACTGCCACGCTTGTAGTTTAAAAAACAGTAAGTAATTATAATTACTACTAATGAATTTTGTTCCTGTAGTCTTCTTTCTTCTGCGGAGGGCTTTTCTTAGATCCACAGGTCTATAGTCCTCCTTGTCTGATTTCATATTTAAAAATTAGAGATAAATATGACAGGTTTAACAAACAAAAACTTCCACGTGCTTATGGTTACACATACTGACCTATTTCTTGAAGAAAACACAAATAAACACTGCAGGTTGCACTGATTCAGGGCAGCATTATCTCTGTTAAGCCGGGCAATGGTAGTCGATGATGTGACTGATCCTCACTGGGGTTGTTACCTTATACACATAGGCTGGTTAAATTACAAGGCCTCAATATTTCAGGGGAGCTCAATCTTATTTACTGGCATATCGCCTGGTCACCTTAAGTTCTGCCATCTTAAAAGAGAAATTTAATCATACAAGTAGTAAAAAAAAACTCGCAAAACAAATAAAATAAAACAGAATAGGTCTGGTAAGGCCAGTTACTTCACAGTAATAGTACAAATACAGTTCAATAAATGAACACTTGAACCCAAATATTACCATATGACATAAATGAATTTAACTTATTGTACAGTGAAAGATCTTTATGGGGCAAAGTTTCCCTTAATTGTTGCAGGAAAGTCACTTGCTAACAATACACCTTGTTGAAGTTCTTTGTAGTTACCTATTTAACATAATATTTTAATTCAATGCAAAGTAGGTTCCTAGGTTTGTAAAGCACAGAGACATGCTAATGTCTTCTATCAGTACAATCCACAGCATATTAGTTTTTGAACAACTTTTGCATTTTAGTCATTACAATGCTTCTGTAATGATTCAAAGTAATTTAAGTTAAAATGCCGAAGGAGATGACAGAATATGAAATATGTCAATATCTTTACAAAGTTATTTGCAGTACACTGTGTTTTTATGGCAAAAGAGTTAAACACCACAGTATGTAGAATTATACTAGGTATCATTTATTAAGCATGTATTGAGACACAATTATCAGTAATAAACAGTATGTTGGTTAAATGCCACTGTTACATTCTACCTGTAGAGCAAAGAACTTAGCAAATGTTCCTTGGGTGCAGAATGTAAGATAAAAGTTTTAAAATTGCTGTTTCTGTAAAAATTAAATAAGTAGTATGTTGACTTTCAACTACCAACGTTGTTGCTTTAAAATTTTAAAATTGAGGCATTGACAAGGTGACCTAAGTAAAGTTTATTTATATCCTAAAAGCAATATCCAACGTGTAAAATGGCGCGGAAAATTATGAAATTGTGATAATACCAAAAACCATGCAACTTTCTGTAGTCTGTGTCCGTAAAATCAAAGAAAACTGCACAAAATGATAGTTGTCAATTTTTGAAGTGAAAAGTGAAGAGCTGAAATTTATTGTAGTAATACTTAATACTGTGTATTTTTATTATTGTTATTACCATGCAGTTTGACTCGGGATATAAAATAATGTATAAAACATCTACTGCTCATTTTACATTTAATAAAACATTAAACAAATGTATACAATTTTTAAGCTTGTTTTTAATTCCCTTCATCATTATGCTTACAGGGTAACCTGTGGTGCTCAAGAAAACCAGGTTGATTGATGTAGCAACCTTATCTCAGTTAATTTTGTTTTAACTGGAACTTCAGTAATATAATTTTTGTGGAATTAACTTTTACCTTTAACTAGTTGATTTATTCGGACGTTAAGCTGATTCAGGTATATTATTTTGGTACTTCTCTCCCAAGTATGGTCACAAATGTGAACAGCTTGTGCATTTGTGTGGTGATGTATTATGAAACTAAACGATCACATTGTATCCCTAAAATATGTATTGTGCACATTGTTCAATCATGATATAAGCTAAATGATGCAAAATCACTAGTTGCCTCTGTTTTTATATGCTGCGGAATTTTTTTAAGAAGAGGAATTTTTAAACTGAGCCAGAAAAAACAATTTTGACCTGTAAAAAGTAACATTTTTGTCTAAAGTGTGTATTTTAAATAGCACTGTAACGTGCACTGGCATGTAGCACATACTGGGCCTCTTATCATATAATAATATCAATTTTTTTGTTAATATTTTTTTGTTCATAATTTGGCCAACTTAACCAAGTATAAGGATGTATATGGCGGGATCTAACACATTAATTGGGGATACTAGTAGAGAAGTTAGCAGTAGCATTTTATTACAAATTTAAGGTTGAACAGTTAAAGCGAGGTAAAAGTAGTACATTTTGTGTCAATTTTATCTGATTTATATAATGTTTGGACTCATTTTAAAGCTAATATAATTTCAAGCAAATTTTTAAAGTAACTTTCTAGTGTATTTTGCTTCATTTCGGTGTTTAAAATTTCAGGTAGCCTCTTAGCTCGCTTCTTCTGGAATGGGATTTATCTGGTAGGCAGGTCAGAGTTAAAATACTTTGAGGAGCGTACAGAGGCGTGCTGGAATGCGACGAGGGCAGCCTGTCGTTAGGCCTTCAACGTGGGTGGTAGTATCATGTGCAACAGAACTCTGAAAAGGTGGTGATCCGCAACAGTTTGATGATGCAACAAATCACCAATTAATAAACTAATGAATATTTAGCTTTTACTGTGCAATAAAAAGTTGTGCAAATTTATCTATAACTGTGTTATGTAGTTTCCCTTCGGTATAAATCTCAACTGACTTTTATTTTAAAGAAATTGGATCCTGGGGTATCACTCCGTCGGGTGGCTTCGACAGCGCACGTTCGCCACGAACGAAGGAATCTAGTTGTGTGGTCAGTCGGGGACGGACGTGTTGATGTAGGAATGAGGGGTCTTGAAAAGATGGCTGGAGAGGGCGGACGGTGTGAAGGCGCGGTCAGGAAGTGGGGCTGCGCAGGAAAACCAAAGGGGCGCTGGCGCAAAGACTGCATTTTCACTATTTTCGTCGTTAGTATGCCAAGAATCAAGGTAATCGCTGTAGTAAGGTAGAAAGAAAAGGAAGTAACTCGTAGTGTAGGAAAGCTTCACCTTTACCATATTCGTGATGTAGTCAGATCACTTGTTTGTTGTGATGACTTTTGTACTGATTATTTGAGTAGTGGTCGAGCAACGAGTCGAATTCCGGCATGCAAGCTATTTCGTGGCGAACTTGCAGCAGTGTGTAGCCAAACAGCCTAAAATATATAATATATAATATATATATATATATATATATATATATATATAATAGTCTTTTGTTGTCTTCTGTCGATGTGAAAAAAAAACTCAAGTTCGTTGTTCTCATTGTTCTGAAGCCACGAGTTTAGAATTATAAAGGGAACTGTATCTTGTTGAAAAATCCTGTTCTAAGCAAAAGCCTTGCTGGAAAATATACAGCCGTGCAACTGAGCTGGTATTTCTAATTTTATTAACAAGCATTTCCCGCTTTAATCAAACTATCTCCTGAAAATATCATCAGCATTGTTTTAGTTGCAATTTGATTTCTCTTTACTAAACGACCTAGTAATCTCACCACTGAGCATTCTGGCAAGTATAACTCAGATACAAACTTCTGCCTCTGTCGACGGCAACAAGAACTTCCAGAATAAGAAATGGCATTGACAAACACCAACAAAAGCAACTCTGGACATCAACATACAACACATTTCACCCATGTTACAAATGTCGCCGCGAACAAGGACATCATCAAAAACACACAACACTACAATACACAGTTCCAGCTCCGTTACAGCACATTTGTGTTTGTCACTGGTTTGGAAACTAATATGTTATTAAATGAAAAGTTTTATTTAATATAATAGGCAGACGTGTTCTGAATAATATGATCTATAAGACTGTATTTTCAGTTTCCTTGTTCCCAAAATAATTTTAAATTGTTCCCGACATTGAAGTTTTACCAATTCAATTGCATCAACTGAACTAAAATTAAACGGGCTCCTGGCGGGTTTTGAGTATTTTTGAGTTTTTCTATTTTCTTTTAGGGGGGCTTCTTCTTCAATTTTGAGTTTTGGGGGGGAGTCTTTTCGCCCTTCCTTCTTGTGAGTGACTTGTGGTTAGCTTGAAGGGAACTATTTAGGAGTTGGGTTGCCCTAGTTGACGGTGCTGGCTTCCCCCCGCCCACCCTGCTCCTCTCTTCCACTGGCCATGGAGGAGAGCGGCCTGGGGTTGGGGGGGGGATGGCTAGTTCCGCCGACCGGCGGTAGGGGTGCGCGGGGGGAGGCGAGCGCTGCTCGCATCGGGGAGAAGGGCATTCTGAAGTTAGTGTTCGATGGGAGAGGTGCTTGTACCGAAGAGTTGTCACGAAGGGTTGTGGTATCCTGTTGGTCGCCGATGTGCGTAAGACGCAACACGAAACTTGAGTGGGTTCGTCTTGCAAGCATACGTGTGTACTTCCTATACTGCCCGAGGTAGTTGGTGAGTTAAATGGACAGGTTGATTTAGCCGGTGCAGAAGAGGCCCTAACAAACATTTCTCGGGCGCGCGACTTCGCACCGCGCGGCACCGCTGGAGAGGGATTAAGCTCTACGAGGTAGTAGCGCTGGTGTAACAGGAATTTCTGTGAAATGGATGGGTTGCCAGGCTTTCTCCGTTATGGGAGATCGGCGAGATTGGTAATCTTCGCATTTGAATATTGAGTTAATGTACTCGTTGGCAGGGAGATTGTATTAGTAAGAATGGACGAGGGGCGCTTCGTGCGCAGAGGATAAAGGGAGACTCAGAAATAGTGTCTGCGTTTCTGTTGTGCATTGACCTACCTTTGATAGATGTATTTAGAAGTATTGGTGCGTATTGGTAATTGTATTGTCATTGTCAGTGTTTTGAAGTTATACTCGCAAAACAAGGAACTGACATTTTCTAATATCGAGTGTAAAGAGTGTTGTAGCGAGTCGTGCATTCGCTTCGAAGTGTTATAAACATTTGCAATGTGGGATAAGGTTGTACGAATATTGTATCTGGAGTGCTTAAAATGTCAATACATGGTTTGTTCTAAACTGTTGTCTTCCTTGCTCAGGAATGTAAAGAGTAGATCCCTAATCTCTGATAAGCTATAAGCATAGGTCAGTAGATGCAAGGGACAGTAGTCCCATTTAACCTTGTTTGTTAACTTTGTTCGTTGGTCTTAATGTTGAATAGGCTTAGGCCTTGTAAGAAGAGTCTGGGTAGTCGGGCTCAAAATAATACTCTGTATATACATGCATGTCATTAAAAATCTATAAATTTTAATGTCAGAATAGTGTCCCAGACGCATAAATAACTTTTTTTGCCTAACACATTTCTCTGCAAACTGTAGCTGACGAAAACTATAAAAAAATATATGGTATGGCGCACTGCTGCACGCACCTAGACCCTTACGAATTTTGTCCCTGCATGACCTGGCTGCTGAAAGCAACATCAGGGTACTCAGTACAAGCACAGGTCTACATGGTGCTAGTTCTGCATGTCGCACGTACCTGCATCCTCGGTGGCTGAATGAGCATCAAGGTACGCAATGAGGTGGTGGACAGTACGGAAACTGAGATAGAAAGAGTTTCACAACTCCATTAGAATTCAGTAGTGTGCATTTATTGCCCTGTACTGTAATCATTACTGACAGATTGCAGTTATTTTCATTGCATTTACATAGTGTTGTTCAAAATAATATGTAATTATTTAACACATGGACATTAAAAAATATTATTATCGTTGAAGTTTTCAAGTTTCGTGTAAGTAATATAAAGCTCAAGTACCACACGTTTTTAGTGAGAAGTGATGGTCATGGTTGTACATAATGTTGTGGAGTGGCGAACATATTTTTAGGTTTACAGTGTTCATTTTAGCATTATTTTATTGCTGTGGTCTGGTAAACATGTTTTTGATTTATTACTAAATCAACTGTTTAGCGTATTGGCTTTATTTTATCGCTGTGGACGTGCAATTATATTTTGAATCAGGTTTAATTGTTGTTTTCCTTGAATTATTATACCAGTTGTCTTGTAAACATATTTAATCAGTTTTCATCTCAATTTTCCATATTACCATCACAATTTTCTTGGCTTTGTTTTATTGCATGTAAGCGTATTTGTATTCAATCTTAATTCTTTTTTTTTCTGTGTTTGCATATTAGCGTTATGGGCGTCAACACTAAGCGAGGCATTGGTACTGTTGCCCTCCTTAAGTGCTTGTGTGGAGGGGATTCGGAGGAGGCAAGCTTTCCTTAGAATTGCATTTCTTTTGGTCATATTTGTACAACGTACAATATATACCAGGCATTCATAGGGACAAAGAATTATCTGCTGTGTGTGTGGTAACAAGTTGGTAGAAACACTTTTATTGTTCAAATCTTGAGATATTGTTTAAAATTTGTCTCTGTCAATGTTACTCTTTAAACTATTAAAATTCAGCATGTGCATTTCCTCCTGGAATCAACAGACTAGCAAACAAAAACTAACGAACGTATCACCTTTCGACTATAAAATTTTGAAGAGTTTGTCGTTTCTCAAAATGTCTCCCGCTATGACCACTACTTTATCCCTTGAAACAATTTCGCCACTTTATCACAATTGCAGTGCAAGTTTCTGTGGAATGTATTTTTTACAAGAGATTTAGTTTTTCACAATGTGCCGAGGTACACTCAGACCCCGACGCGACACAAGATCGAAAAAAATTATTAACATAGTAAGCGACAAAAGGCTAGGAGAAGACAGGACTTATTCGGAAGACCCAAGGGCCAGCAAAACTCCAAGATTCTTAACACCAAATATATTTTGCCCTTTTTGGTTTACAATGACAACCATTTAACATATGAAATCAACAAGAGTCACCAATCCATATTCAAGTAACTGGGCAAGGGAAGGGAACAGACCCTAAGACAACGGTTTACCGCAGTAGTTTTCATTTTACCATGTCACATCGACGGAGAACAGGATGTGGCTCGGCCCTAGCTATACAAGCAACTGACCTCTTACCCTAGGACCAGCGCGAAGAGAGTGGCTACAGAGGAGAGAAGAGAGGAACCTGTGCACGCAGCGCAAGAAGGGAGGGGAGGGGTAGCGCTGGCGGGAAGGCTTGAAAACACGTAGTCCAAGTACTAATCACAATAGGCGCCCAGGCGAATATGTTGAACAGCACAGCACAACAGTTCAGTAAATTTATTTAGTCTGGCATGGTCATAAAAGAGTGAAGAATTATCACAATTTTTTCCAGAGGATTCCATTGAATTGTTTGTGTGTTCCAAGTTTTAAAATTATTTTGGAGCAAATGCATGTCTATAGGAGATCTGCATAGTGTTTTCGCCAAGCTATTGGGTACCATCAGTAGCACCATCATCTTCTGGTGTAAACCAGCCAGTTATCCTGTGTTATTGGATTTTGTGTATTTGGTGCTGTGGGCGGTCAAGTCTGTATTTTAGAGAATGTGCTGTTGATAGAAAGTGCTGTGCCCACTCGGGCACAAATGACTGGACAAAGATACGCCCTGTTCAGCCAAAACGGCTCAAGTAGAGCAAGGGCTGTAAGTCCACGGCCAAAAAGTAATCACAACACATAATCTACAACACAAGGTGAAAGGTAGGTGGGTATATTATACGAAGACACACAACACGTAAATTAACCACATAAAATGAATTGCAAATCTCAATTTACAGGATTGTACAAACTTGCCCAAAAAAAATTACTAAATGCAATTCAATGTTGTAATTCACAGGGGCTTGTAGCAAGGTTACATTATACGATTAAGAGAAAAAATCAATTACCAGATAATCTGACTCTGATCCACTTGCCACATCGATGCTCACTAACAAAATGAAATGGGGCGAAAGCAAAGCAAATCAGAAAAGCTAAAGGGAAACGGAACTGATAATAAATAGGACCAAACTAGGGTTTACACGCAATTTACCGAACCGAAGAGAACAACAGGTTGCACGACTCTAATCAAAACTTACTGGACAAACAAACACCAATGGAACGTCGAGGTATTGAGTGGCTGGCAACCTTGCTCAGCGGGTGCAGAACACAGTGCTGGAGTGCACAAAAGCAGGAGGCCAGGTAGAGGAGGGGAAGTAGGGGGGAAGAGGGAGGCGATGAAGATAAGCTACGGAACCCGAACATCCACAAAGACCGGCGAGGCGGCGCGGGCCTGTCAAACGGGACGCAACACAAACACAAGGGCGTAGATGATAAAAGTCCAAAATCCAATGGGTGCAATAGTTATTCACAGGGCATATGACAATAAATAGTGGCCGAGTCGAGAGTCCAAACACAAATAATCCTCGGGGGTTCTAGGAAGGGCGTTCTGTCCCAGCACAGTGCAAGTGCTGATTCTAGTGCAGGGGTCGAAATTGGTTACTCATCTCACTTATTGTCACTTATTTTGTAACAGTCACTTTTTTGTCACTTTTATTTCAAATAGTCACTTATTTTACTTTTTTCATAATTTGTGGCTCTAAATACACGTTAGCTAGCTATTTGTAAGTTAACTTTTCTTCCACCATTAGTACTTGAATTGTTTTTTTGTTTAATTTATTTTTGTTTAATATGTAGCATCACTTTCGCCAATGAAAGGAATGTCAATCGATTAATCGATTGACTTTGCCATATCGATTGGCAGTGGTATTGCTCGCGCCATTCCGTGTTATGATTGCTGTATCGATTGGCAGTGTTATTGGTCGGAGTTTTGCTCGCGCCATTCCGTGTTATGATGCGTTGGTTGTGATACAGTTTTGTTTGAAATCACATGTAAGACTGGCAAGCCAAGTTTTGTACATATTTATATTAAGGTAATCGAGTAACCAGGACGCTACTATAGTGCGTGCGTATGAGTTTTTATGTGCTGAGAAGATGGGGAAATGTCGTTTTCGTGGCGAGTGGCTGGAGAGGCGTGATGATAATGGACATATCATTAGGGAGTGGGTAAAAAAAAACAACAATGCTGAGATTTTTTGTGTGGTTTGCTGTGTTATAATAACAATATCAATGAAAGGTTACCAAGCTCTAGCTCAGCATGCTACTTGTGAGCGATATAAGAAAGAATGTCGGGATAAGTTGGCTCCTAGTCAGCTTAAATTTGCACTAGTTCGACCTTGTTCAGCTTCCACTTCAAGTGAAATGTCCCCAGAAAACAGTGTAAAATGCCTTTACTCTGTACGAGATAATTCTATGAGTGCAGAACTGAAATGGGTTATGAAATGTATTGTTTCAAATTATTTGGCAGCATCTTGTGGAGGTATAGTTGATGTTTTTAAAGTATGTTTGGTGAAGGTGTACCTGAGGACTTTAGCCTGAGCAGCACTAAATTTAGGTATTTGTTACCTAATGCTTTAGGCCCATATTTTCACAGTGAAATTTTGAAAGACATGGATAGTGTTTACTATTCAGTATGCTATGACGAAACAACAAACCACACAGGCAGAAAGGAACTGCAAGTTGCTGTCAAGTTTTGGTCTAATATGAAGCAGGAGATTGTTACTCACCATCTTGAAACCTTTTTTATTGGATCTGCTACGGGTGAAGTACTAGTTGAGAAAATTAATTCTGCTCTAGACAGTGCTCAGTTACCTAGTCAGAAGTTGTTGATGTTAGGTAGTGATGGCTCTAACGTTAACAAGAAAGTCGCCCGTATTATAAGTGAAGCGTTGGTTTCCATTCGCAAGACATCCGTTGTGAATATTGGCACATGCAGTATCCACACACTTCACAATGCATTTCTCAGTGGCCTGAATAAACTTGGAGAAAATGCAGCTGATCTGGTAATAGCTGTCTATGATTTTTTTGATGGGTGGCCTTCAAGATGCGAGGACTACTCACTGTTGCAAGACGAACTATCTCTTCCGAGACACAACTTTAGCAAGCATGTTCCATCAAGGTGGCTCACTTTGGAAGGAGCTGCATCACGGTTGGTTGAACAGTGGGAAGCACTCACAAAATACTTTCTCAGTTATGTTCCAAAAAAAAGAAACAGTTTAAGCAAGAGCAACAACTACAAGAGAGTAGTGAGTTTATTGAAGAAGCCCACTATAAAGGCTGAAATTATTTTCGTGTGTAGCAGTGCCAGAATATTCACACGCTTAACTGGTGTATTCCAGAGGGAAGAACCAATGATACATGTTATGCATGATGAACTCGAAACTCTTGCTAAGACTTTGCTTGGGAAGGTTTGTAAACCTGAACATATGCAAGCTGTTGGTGTAAGTGAAGATTTATTAAAACTTACGTCCTGTTCAAAAAATTCATGTTGTGGAAGAGGTTTTGGCAGAAATTTCAAAGGTATGTTCTGAAATTAGTAAATTTAATATTTTTTTAAAATTGAACTTTAGGCTGGCCACTTTACATGAGAAAATTGAAAAGTTAGGGATTTTTTAGCTGCAGACAAAAGTCAGGGTACAATATCTAGTAGGCCTACCCAAAACTTTCTATTACATAGTTTAATTAACATAATATCCCAACTTAATTTGGTTACAGAATTTACACATTTTCTAAGTGTTCAGTTTCATTGGAGTGGCATACCTAAACAAATTTTCACCACTGGTGAATTTCTAACAGAATTTTCTAAAAATCTGGTTTTCTTAGTCAACTAAGAATAATTCATATCAAACATTATACTGTAATGGTTTCCTATTTCCATCACCGTACAGTTTTGAGATGTCATTATTCAGTAATCATTAAATCTGAGAAAGTTAGAAAAAAATTTCAGGTTAGGGAAGTGGCCATCCTGACTTGTAAAAAATTTCCAAATCATAAATGAAATATGTTGAAGGTGGATGAAAAGTTTCAGCTGGAGTTTTTCGCCAGAGTGAAAAACCATTATGTGGAAGCATGTGCCCACATTATCAGAAAATCGCCCCTAACATCGAAACCACTTTTGAAGAATTGCCTTTGCCTGCAACCAAAAGAAAAGAGCTACACAGCGTAGTTGTCGAGACATTGTTGCACTAGCAATGACTCGTGTGGCTCATACCAGCTATCATACTCATTTGCAACAGGAGAAAGTTTTGAAAGAAGAAGCAGCTCAGAAGAAGTTGGAAGCAGAAGAAAAGAAAATAGCAGAAGAAGATAGAATACACAAACTGAAAAATGAAAGAAATATAATAGCTGGTGCTGAGAACAAATTAAAGCATTAACAAAGTGAAGAGCAGCAGAAAAGAAAAACTGCAGATGCACTTTTTGAAGAGGCTAACAAGAGATTAAAGATGGCTGTAGACAAGAAAGATTTTCAGGAAATCGGATTAGCCCTGGTTATGTTGGAAGGTGTTTACAAGGTCAGAAAAGAAGCTGCAGAGAAGAAACCAGAGGTTGATAGTGTACAACACTCAGTGAAGCGAAGGAAATCTAAGATTATTTCAGATTATTTTTCAAAATACTCCAAAAATTAGATGTTTGTTCTGATGAACGTCTGATTTCTATCTTTGCTGACATTGAAACTTGACTTGGACTAGATATAGTGTTGTGGTGTGATGTCTTCTTATATTATAAATTAATTTTATGTACTGTTGAAGAGGATCTTAAGTTTGACAGAATTTTCATGTAAACCATGTTACAGTTTACACCGGTGCATTAGACTTTCCCTTCACGTGTTTAGGAATCTGAATACTTTGTAAATATACTATTATTCTATGTATAGCTTAGTTTTGTACTATTGGCATATAATGTCATTTCTGTTTGTTGAACTAGTTAGTAGAAAGACTGCCAGGATGTGATAGACCAACATATACTCGTTACACTGTTTTATTCTATTATAAACAGGCCTTTTTATGGTAGTTATTTCTAGTCACTTTTTGGTCACTCATTTTCCAGGAAGTCACTTTTTTCTCACTTTTTCTATGATTATGATCACTTTTCTCACTTTTTTTCAAGGAATTAACCACTTTGAGGCTTGTAGTGAGTAACTAACTGTGAGTGTGTAGATCTGTGTCTCTGTGTGTCAAGTGTAGCCGTAATGAGCCATAAAAGATACATTTAAATGTTCTTCAGATATGTGCTGCATTACATGCTGTTTTCATAAGAGTGAAAATTACCTACATGAGCACATGCGTAAGTTTTTTGAAATCTTGTATAGAATAAGCGAGTGCAAATATACTTTTGTATTGTTTCTTGCTGCTACGCCAATTTCATGATTAGTAAAACCATATAGCTTGAGCAGTCTGATTTTAAATTTCAGAAACTTTGTTTCTCTCATGAGTGCTGTATATGTGAAAACCTAATTATTAAACTTAATGTGTTTTGACACATGTGAATTATCTGAACAATTTTAATCTGAAAATGGTTGAGAGTCAAGTCCTTTATATAGGTTATTTTGACTACGCTAAGTTCTCAATTTACATTGAGGTTACGTTCCTGAAAACAGCAATGCAAATTGTTACTACTTGAATTGAATCAGACCTGCCGCCCACTGCCAAACACATTAGTCTGTTGGCTGGCAGTGCATGTGCCTCTGCACCGTGCGAGTGTATCACCGACGAACATAGAAATGACACAATGGGAACATACCTATCTGCTCACCAGCTTTTCGGCATAGATATTTTCACTATTGGCTTTAGTACATTAAACAACTGCAATATTTAACAAACAGTATAGACATGTAACTAAGATTTACGTGTGTGTTAACATATTTTTATTCCTCCTTTCATAAAATTCTGAGAGATGATGTGACACGAACAGGCCACGTATCGTCAATGATTTTATGAAATCTCCTGTGTGTTAAAATCAAATTTTTTTGGGAGAGACAAAAAAACATATACACATTAACAGTGTTATGGTATTTGTTAGTAACTACAGTAAACTGTCATAAAAGCATAATTACTATCCATCTGTGTAAACTGTAGCACAAGCACAGGCACAGAGACAATAATTTTAATGTACTATTTATCATTGGCACATAGGAGGTTTCATAAAATCGACTATATTTTCGCCAAAAAAAAAAAATTAAATCACAAAAGTTCTGCGCAGCACTGTTTATGTGACCTCGTTCGTAACTTAACTCATGCATGCTGGCTAGCTCAAGCTATGGGAAGAGGGACTGGAAGAGAGGGTGGCAAGGCAGCTGGCTTGGCCTCTCTTCCTCTCCTCCCAGCACACAGCATCAGTGCCCAGTGTCAGCAATCACTCGCTGCTCTGTGCGGACACATACACACAGACTATACCTGCACGTAACTGTTTGTCAGCTTGTATGTTAGCACTTAAGTGTTTCACCTTGTGTAGTTTTTGAAGATTCCGTACCTCTGCTTAAATCTGGTTAGCTATCCAGAGAATGACCTGAACTTTCCCTCTGTGCCTGAAGCTACATGAAAGAACATTGCTTTCTCTATACACGTAGGGTCTGATGAGGTGCTTTCTCTATACACGTAGGGCCTGACGAGGTTATGCTGTCCATTTGTCGTTGACAACAAAGAATAGTGACATAAAATTGTCAATGTGTTGAATTATTCAAAGTCTTCCACTTTGAAGAACCTGCAACACTGTAATATGTATGTAATTTTTAGCAAAATCAAGGAGTTTTTTTTTGCATTTTGTGTCACTAACAGTTTCTACGCCAATTCTTTAATCATAACATGCATTGTCACAGCCTCTCCTTTATCTAATCCCTTTATTACAGGTTTTTTTTTTTTTTTTTCAATTTCAGGACCACTTTTTTTATGCTTAAGTGCCATTTAAATTATAGTGTTGTAAAGTTGGCTGATGTCATTAGCACTGTAACTGTGAACCTGGCAATGCAGCATGTAAGTGTTGCATGCATGCACTTCTATCACAGAGATATCATCTTTGACTGTCTTTCACACACACTGATATCATTTTACTATTCTGAGTCACTTGTAACCTTAGAATTTTACATATGGAAAAG
Organism: Medauroidea extradentata; assembly: GCA_003012365.1. NCBI lineage: Eukaryota > Metazoa > Arthropoda > Insecta > Phasmatodea > Phasmatidae > Medauroidea > Medauroidea extradentata. Next base: position 2,058 of record PNEQ01002959.1, on the reverse strand, counting down.
TGTCTAATTACACTGATAAATTTCACTGTAAGATATTTTAAATATTTTGCATGAGAAAAAGCACTTTAAAGTCATACTTCACTATTTCTACTGTTTTAGTAAGATTAATTTTTTTAAAGCTTAAACGAGAGAAGACAACACATTTGTGTAGCAGTTTTGTTGAAAATAGGGTTTGCAGTGACAGATAGATTTTTCAAGACAAGAAATTACATTGCGTGAACTAATAAGTCAATTAACAAAAATTTCATAAATTACGTAATTAGCTAAAAACATAGTATTTATTGTTTCGTCGATGCAAACGTTTATAACTAGCTACCGAATAGCGAACTTGTTGCCGGCCGCCATGTTGAACCGAGACTGTCTTTTTTTTGAGTACACATCAGTTGGCGCCAAATTCAAACTGTTATTGCGTCCCAACAGTATTATCACTATAGTACACTATATACATCCCAAACATTCCCACCCCACTAAAATGCACATTATAACTGTCTTCTGGTATAGGCAAGGGGCAGAGTTTGACCACTGGACGCAGGAAGGTTCCTGACTGTGTTTTCACTTGGGCCACTCTAACCACATTGTCCGATGCAGGGAATACCTTCACCACGCGACCCAGCTTCCAACACAAAGGAGGCATGTTCGGGTCCTTCACAATGACGAGGGTACCAACAGTGATGTTTACTTGTGAAGCTGAGGATTTAGGGCGTTGTTGGAGTTGATGGAGGTAGTCATGATACCATCGTTTCCAAAAGGCTTTATGAGCATGTTGGATAAGTTGCCAGCTGGACAGTCTGTTGATGGGTAGTGAAGTCACATCACGTTCTAGAAGCATACCTGGAAGGCCTAACACCAGGAAGTGACTAGGTGTTAGAGCAGACAAGTCATTGGGATTACTGCTCACTGCGCAGAGAGGTCGAGAGTTGAGAGTCGCCTCCACTTGGGTCAATAACGTGTACATTTCCTCATATCTTAGCACTTGAGAGCCCACACATTTTGAAAGGAGTGATTTGACTGCCTTGACACCTGCTTTCCATAAACCTCCAAAATGTGGGGCTGCAGGGGAATTGAAGTGCCAAATCACATTATGCTCTACAAGTGCAGTAGCAAAACAGTCATTTGTGTCTGTTTGAGACAAAAAGGCTTGTAGTTGTGTCAAGTGTCTGTTGGCACCAACAAAATTGGTCCCGCAATCACTGAAAATGTCTGAGCAGCGACCACGACGAGCTATATACGTATCGGCGGAAAGCGGCCATAAATGCTTCCGTAGTAAGATGAGAGACTAGCTCCAAGTGAATCGCCTTTGTGGTGAAGCACACAAAGGCACACAAGTAAGCACTCTGAGTGCGAACCTTCCTCAGACGGCTGAATGTAATGCTGAATGGTCCTGCATAGTCAACCCCAGATTTTAGGAATGGTTTAGCCTGCCTGACACGGTCCGATGGTAAACTGCCCATGGGTGGGGCTGGTGCAGTAGGATGAGTACGAAAACATATTATACACTGACATAGTCTTTGCTGAATAACACTCCGAGCACCTAGAATCCAGAAGTCTTGTTGAAGGACTGATCTCAGAGTTGTAGGTCCACAATGCAGCAGATGGAGATAGATGAAAATGATCTATCAGAAGGTGGGTGAGGCGGTGGTGTTTTGGGAGCACTATTGGATGTTTTTGACAGTAAGGCAGGTCTGACAGTTGCAAACGGCCACCCACACGAAGGATGCCCTCTGGGTCAATAAATGGAGCAAGCTTAGATAGAGTACCCCTATAGCTTTGGGTTGTCTTCAGCTGACGAAGGTCTGTAGCAAAGGACTCTGCCTGAACTATCCTGACCCAATACATCAAGGCAGTTTGCAGCTCGCTAACTGTTGGCAACCCTATGGAGCCAGGTTTCTTGCAGAGTTTTTGTATGAAGCGCAGGCTGTAAGCAGTAATGCGCTGAATCTTCCTGAGTGAGGAAAATTTATGCAGCAATGTGACATCTGCAGGATGTGCAACCGTTACCAGAGTGAAGTTACGTTTTTCTGCTAATACAGCATCAGGATGGGTTTTATTCAGTGGGTT
>PNEQ01002958.1:0-15884 GCA_003012365.1 Medauroidea extradentata | reverse complement strand
TCGTGATAAAATTAATGATTTGTTGCGATCGTGTATTATAAAATGAACAAGCATAGTATTAACATCATTTAAAAATACGCGCGGGCACTCTGCAGTACTTTAATACTTTATTTCGTCTGTTTGAAAGAGTGAGGTTGTAGAAATACACGGTAAAAGTGTCATGGCTGCCGTCTTCAAGGCGTTGCGGAATCGCATTTCATGACCCCAAGAGCATGTGAAATTTTTCCACATGGAATAATTTCATTTCGAAGTTATTTTCACTCAAGAATAGCAAAATGGAATCCATTACGAAATACCGAGCAAATTCGCAATGGAATAATCTCGCATCATTTCAAGAATTGGCTCCCAGAGCTGAGGAGAAGGCAAGGCTTAGGCATGCGGCTAGGGGATGGCTACAAGCAGACCGCAAGATCACCACCCTTGTCTATCACTCACACTACCCGAACTAAAAATATCTGCCTGTGAAATTTCAGTTTCATCTGATGCACAAATTTATGCACACAAGTCTTTTTGATGTTTTTTAATAACCCTAAAAATTAGTCATGCACCATCAATTTGGCGTAATGCTAGAATCACAACAGTGTGTTTGACCCAATGCTGTGGGTGCAATGCGATTTTAAAATTTCTTGTTGGTACAAACACTTGGTTGGCTGCGGTACGACGAAAAATATATACTGTATGTTTAAAAATTGATAGTTCCATGCCACCTTGTAAGATGTTTCCATTAGTTATTTTTCTGTTTATTTGATAATATACATTAAATACCCATTTGCATTCCCGCAGGTGAAAATAAATTCACAATTATATGTTTCCGAAAACTATTGTTATTGATCACAAAGAAATAATCATAACAGAAACAGAATAATTAATTTGCATATAAAAAAACAGTTATAACCACTCATGCAAGGACTTAAACGACATTAAAACTAAACAATAAGATTGATGCTTGTCTCAAAGCTGTAACCATGTTCCACTGAAACTTATTCACAACAGGGAACACAAGTGGATATTCTGAAGAAGCAAAAACTGTCAGCAGATGTGTCACTCAAACTACTGGACCAACCCATCGCCTTCAGTATTTGTCTCAATGTGTGGACACCCCAGGGAAAGTTAATCTTTTCTCTTAGAGCTGCGAGTTGCTTAGGGCATCATGGTATTTGCTTTCTTACTATATAAATATCTTTTGTCATGTCTCGTGTTATTCGCCAATCAAATGAATCACAATACACATTTCTTTCAAGATGACAATTTTCTGTGTTCCCTGGCATTGACAGCGAATTATTACCAGTGTTGGCACCTACTTTATGAATTGTGGAAACACTTCCGATTGAAATCCCTGTATATTCCAACATACGTAGATTTGGTTGCGATAACGTGTGATTTGAATTTAATTCACTAGCTTCTTCATTCACATTTGTCTATCACACTTATCACCTCTCTTGCTTCACTATGTGTAGTTTTCTCTTTCATCCTTGAATGTGCCATAACGTGCCGTCCAAATACATATGCAAAACATTATGCCTTTTATTTATGCACGCCATTGAATCCCAACTGCCAACCAGATCTGCTGCTTTTAGGATGACTAGTAGTGGCTGTCCCGATACAGGGAAAGTGTGCGGAGGACTGTCTGGCCCTAACCATCATCCTGCGATTCTGCCTTTCCTTCTCCTCAGCTACCTACAGTAATTACGTAGATGTCTGGCCAACATTATTTGGTACAAGACATTAATAAGTGTTTTGAACGTGTTCATATTTTGTTACATCTTTTCTGTAAAGTGGAACCTCTTTGTATTGAACTTAGATGTATTGAATGTCCCCATCTGAGGAACACATCCTGTGGCCCCATTTCTCTGCATTTCAAGATACATCAATTGAATGTCAGCATGTATTTAAATTTTTTGTCAGTCCACTGAGAAGCGATAGATAGAGGTTCCACTGTATTCATTAGTTTGACTAATGATACGTGCTATTAATACCTTGTAACAAAAATGTTTATGTATTATCTGGGAGGAAAAAAAAGCTTGTGTTGAAAATTTTTAAAATTTGAAATACACCACTCCCCTTAAAACGTGTATTAAAATTAGTAACAGTATTATTAAAAGTGTTGAGACAGTTTTTAGATATTTACTTGCAGCAATGCTCATATCACTTCAATCTGTGTGTTATTTTCAAGATAATGTTGTACAGTATATTACTTTAACAGTTTCAAGGTGCTGCTACAGCACACACAATTAAACACAGTATTATTGGTCTCATGGTGAAATTTCACTTTATTCTTATACTAAATGATGATTTGCAATCACTGACTTGGTTGTATAGAATATCAAACTTTCATAACTGAATGGAGTTATGCTGGAGAGAACTACCTACAGTTCACTGGTTACCACAAATAATTTGAAAATAAAGTTTTTATCGAGTATCTAAGCTTCATATTAAAGCTTTCTTCTGGGCAATTTTTCTCTTTTTAAAAATACACATACATAATATTGTTTAAATTGAATATATCGTTCTGCGTGATCTATCTACCCGGTAACTGTTAAGTTCCTCAAGAAATAATTCTGATAGGGATCATAATAAATGAAAGTGGAAACAAAGGGAGGCAAATGAATTTTTTGGCATTGCAGTACAACTTCAAGGTGGTGAAAAAGTTGTTTCTGTTAGTACCTAATGCAGTATCTCATTTATTGTTACCTGATAACAATAAACACATGTACATCTAGTGACATAATTTCCTAACTGCAGAAGGGAACTGTTGAATTGCAAGACTTGTGTTGATCAGTACAGCAAAATTGAAACCATAAACTGGCTTGCTCAAAATATATTTTCTGTGTGTTAATTGGTGACATATTAGTGATATGAAATTAATATTTTTAAAGAAGTCCAGCTGGTTTCATTTCATGAAATGTTCCACAAACAAACACTCAAGATTTAACACCAAGATGGATGGGCAGAGTTTTACATGCCTCAGAATTTCAATTTGAGAATGACAAGAAGATAGTGATTGATAGCTTTCAAGTTAACAGCTGCTTAATTTTAAAAAATTAATAAATATGTTTTGCATTTTCATATGTGTACGCTTGACAAAATTGCTTTTATGCCTAGTTCTTGCCTGTATTGTTTGATTATATTAGCACACTTGATTGTACATGTATCAAATAAATAGGTATTACAAAAAATGGTAGACTGACAATCTTGTTTTTAATGTAGAGATGTTAAGTACTTTGACAAATATGTCTTGAGGGTGCGTTATTTGTACAAAATGTGAACTGTAAAATCATGTGTGTATCATTGATAAAATTGTTTTAAAGGCAGGTCTAATCTGCTGCTGTAACAGTGCATATGGAATGGACATACATTTTAATTTTTGAAATCTGATTTGCAGAACTTAAACTTTTTACTTTGTAGTTAAAATAATAAATAGTATTTTTACTTTTAGACTGACTTGTGTTTATTTTGTACCAAACTGTACTAGTCAAAGTGATGGTAGAATCAATATCTCGGCAAGATTATTAAACAAAAATGAATGAATTAAAACTGTGGGCTGTTATCACTTTATGTGGATAGACAAAGACAGTTTTTTTTCAATAGTCATTTATGCTTGCTATACCAACTGTGCCGTTAGAAAATACAATGTTACAGCATGTTTCAGGTGGGATGCGAAGTCTAAATTTAGTAATGTAGTCATTCCAGCCTGTGGCCTGTCATTGTTCCCAGAGAAATTGTCATTTCAGTGATGTGGTTTTCAGAATTTTGGCTGACCATGGACACTGGTCGCTAAAATTCTACTCAAGTTTATCTTATGTCTAAAAAAAGCCTGAATACAGTGCAACGTGCACAGTTAGCTAGCAACTACTGTATTACTTGTTACTTTATTTTTACAGAGTAATTAGAACATTGTTTATTAAAATTATTTGAATAGGCAGACTTGTTTTAACAAAATTATACCCTGGATGTGCATGTACAACTTTTCATTGACTTGAAGCATAAATGTCACAGGTAGTGAAATGGTAGCATCCAAGAAGTCAGTTGTTACGAGCTGTTTGCTGAAATATCAAAATATTGTTTACTGAAATGATTATTTGAATAGGCAGGAGTGTTGCAGATTAGAATTATAATTTGAAAGGATGCCTGCAAACTTTCTTAGACTTTGCATAAATGTCACAGGCAACACAAATTCTAGTACACACAAAGTAAAGTCTATTGTAAGCAATTTGCCGAGATATCTGAATGATATTTTTAGTTGAAATTAATTGAATAGGCAGATGAATTCTATTAAAATTACATCCTGGAAGCACATCTGCAACCTTTGTGTGCTTTAAAGCATGAAACACCTACGTCTCCTACTGCTCTTAATATCTTGATTAATGGTTTTTTGGTTATCTATGGCCAATAGCAAGAATCAATATTGGAAACAAATTCAGAAACTAGAACCAATGTCCATTAACAAGAGACACTAGAAACTTCCAGAACATCACAAACGCATACCGTGTGAAATTCCCAACACAGGATCCAAAAAACCAGCCTGAGTATCTGTAATTATAAACATCTTTTTTGTTTCACATACTGAGAAAATATGTCGTTTATTGTTTCTGTTAAGTGCGTTGTCATTGTTCATGGCAGCAGAACTGAAAGAAACTTGAATTCTTGAATTACGTGAAATGTTTTTTTTTTTTTAGTGGCAGTTTTGTGTTACAAATTCAAATATACTATACCCGCATTTGCGAGATTCATAATGGCAATAGTGCATGTTGTATCAGTTAAAGAGTCCATGGACAGAAACCAGTACTACAAGATGTTAACTCGCAGGTTTGTATAATTACGTAGCATTACTATTGATTAAAATATATATTCAGCCCTTGTGCTTTTAATGAGTAGATACTGTAACATTTATCGGAGCAGTGTAATGTAGATGTAAACATTATACAAGCCTATATAAATAAAAGCACATGGCAATGTTTATGTTTACATTCAGTGGAAAGATGTAAACTGGCAGAAAACAGAAATAAATTAGGGCTTTTTTGAGCTTTCACTTTATTCTGAATCACCTACAGGCAAGAGTCTCCAGTTTCCTAGATGACCTAGTAACAGGTATGCAAAAATTTTTATCCACTCTGTCCATCTATTAACGCTTAAATTCCTTTACGTCTAGTTGCAAAGCTAAGCTACCTAATTCACTGGCCTTTTCATGCATTAAGACTCAGTCCATTTCTCAGTAAATTTCCTTTTCTGTATGTTGGCAGAACCACATAGCTTGATTCAGATTCACACTTTATTTTGCTTTTTACATTTTAGGCCTGCTATCTGAATTGCTAGTGGGCCTACACTTTTTTCCTTTCATGCTTAAACTTCTGTACAGCATCGCCTTCAGGATGCCACACCACCTTGGTGATTTTTTTTTTAAAACTATTTCTTGGCTAATGTACTTAGTGTTAAGCAGATTCTGTCTTCACCTTGTCGTTGAAACTGAATGCCTGTAATCCTTATCAAATAAAAAAAACCTGCATAAAAAATCATTTGTACAAAAAAAAGTGGTTCTCAACGGATTTTTTTCCACATCCACACCAAGAGTAGGCCATAAAACAAAGCATAGATCCAAATTGTTACTTCACAGGCACATCAAAACAATTGCAGCACAGACCTGATGAAACTGGAGCGAGCAAACGGTAACCTTGTTTCAGGTGCTGGATGATGTAGGGGGCAGATGGAAGTCATATGTCAGATACATTCTAAATAATTTTTCTCAAAAAACATTGAATAAATTTGTGAGGCTGAGCTCTAAGAGTCTGTCTCTTCAAACACACACACACATGCACTACAATAATAAAAAAAACTTAGGTTAGTTCCCCTTCTCCCTACCTAAACAATGAACAATGGTAATCCACAAATTCTGATTTCATACATATGTACACATAAATTTCAATACCATTTACAAGTATACCTATTATAGAGCCTGTTTCAGCATGATAAAACGAAACCGTCTTTATGAATTGCACAAGTCATTGAGCAACAACATACTGTATAAACCACTTATGAAAACATGGAGTTATGCAATGTTTCTATTTCATCTTCTCTCTGTTTGGCTCTCAACTTCTCTTTGCGATACATCTCGTAATCTTCATCATCTGTAGGCAACTCATGACGACACAAAGGACATGAGTTAGTCTGAAACATAGATTACAATCATTTTTATGTTAACTTTCTATGAAAGCAACATGGTAACCATAATGTAATAGAGCTCAATGCATTAAAATATAGGGCTTATCTAGAAAGAGAAAAAACTGTACTTAGAGAAACACACATTTTCCAGAAAGCCTATTTTTATTTATTTACATTCAGGTATAATGTACCCGTATTAACAGAGTGAAACCGTTTTTGGTAAGCAAATTAAAGCAATGTTGTGAAGATGGAGAAGCAGAGGAAATAGGAAAACCCCAAGAAAGTGCCAATGCCAAAAGCAATGTCTGTGCCACTTTCCACATACAAAAATTAGAGGTGACCTCTCCTGGAATTGAAATTGTTACTATTAGATTATTATATCAACATTACAGCTGTGGAGGTGCTTCATAAAAAGTAACAGTTTTTTCCCTCTTTCCTGTAAAAGGATTTTTGACAAAGAAAGTTTCCATTCTCTACCGAACTGTAAGAATACACAAGTCACGTGAACATGTTTCTTTTTCACACTATTTAAAAAACAGTGTGCCAGTCTTTCACAAAAATTGGGTTCCTTATAGTATACATAAACTGGCACTGATTAAAGGACATTCATTTGACATGTTAGTTACCGGTAACATTTTTTTTTTTTTTAATTTTATCTTGTAACACATTATCATGCCCTTAAAAATCAGAAAATCACACAGGCATAAAATAATTTGGGCAATAAACACTTAGTAACAAAATAAAATAATGTAAACAAAGTCAACCAACCCTCTGCAACCAAGGAAGAATGCAGGCTGGATGAAAAAAGTGCTTGCATGGCAACACCTTAACAATTTCACCCACAGAACAAATTTTCAAACACACGGGGCACTGATCATCTGGAAAAAAAAGTAACTATTAAAAATAGTACTGTAAACACTATCAGCATAACAAATTCAAATTTGCTCTACTGCCTACGCTATGTATTATTTCTTTTTTCTGTGCGAGGAAATATGTTATACTTGAGTACTGTTCCCCATACAGATAATTTTAATTTTTAGTAAACCATGCTTCTTTTTTTAAAATGCTGGAGACTGCAGTTGTGGGAAGCAATCACTAGAGCTGGTACTACGTGCAACGTCCCATAACCATGTTACACAAATTGTATAACGACCAAACTACTGAAGATGCCTAAAACTGTTGTGCACAGAATCAGAGGGCATGTTTTATTAGGCTAGGAAGCTACAATTAAAAATGTGGCTATGCCTACTTAAATTGTATAAAAGTAAATATAATAGGCTGATCAGTATGTTCAGGATGGTCAATGGAGAGGAAGGTTGCATTGCCAGCTGAATAAGGGAGGGCATAAGGGAAGAGGCAATAACAGTGAAAAAATTCAGAGGATGTAGAGGAGAACAGAGTGAGATAGACAGTCCAAACTTGCTTGGATGCTGAGGAAGTGGAATGTATTACGGGAGGAGTCGGTGGGGTTGGTAAGTACAGGAAGGAGTTGGTGAGGGTTGGATGGTACAGTAAGAATTTGAATAAGGTGAGAACTCACCACCAGGTGGCAGCCCAATTGTGTTACATTAAGTTTGAAAATCATGGTTTCACTTGTTTTGTAATACCTAAAATCTCCATTTCACTCACTTTATTTTCCGTAGATGCTGCTATTCTGAACAATTAAAACATACCAAACATTTTCCTTAATTTTTTTTACAAAACACTTCAAGGGACCCCACGTGTCAAACTGACAACTGAACCATATTGTACTGAGCTGTAAACCTGAGTTGTGGTGAACTTATTAAACATGTTGCCAATGTAGGCCTAAATAACATAAATAAAATTAAAAACAAAATTTTAGATGATTAGAATTCTTTCACATCACTATGTCCGTTAGAAATACAGTTCGGTAGACTTGAAGTATTCCAGCTTCATGTAAGCGGTAAGACAAGATATATAGGTACAGAAAACCTGAGTACACAGAGTATTGTGTTTCTACACATTTTAAGTGTTACATAAAAATTTTACAGCATCTACAAGGCTGTTACTGTATCACAGTGGATAGCAAAATTTGTAAAAAAAAAAATTCCCTGACTTTTTCAGGTCAGCTGCCCTTATTTACCTGATCAATAGAATTTCAATAAAAATATGTAACCAAGTTGTATGATCGCTACAAATTTTTTGTGTAAATATTACGAATCACCACTCATCATGTACCGGCCAAACTATTGAATTTAGACATATAGTTTATTACTTAAAAATGTTTTAGGGACGTTGTAAGTAGTCCTATGTAAAAATAATGGTCTGTCAGTTTAGGTTAGGTCGTTAGGTTGGTTTAGGTTAGTTTAGGCTAAGTTAGGTTAGTTTATTCTAAGATAGCTTATGTCAGCAATAAGGAAGTATCCAGTAAAAATCTAAATATTTATCCACCACCACGGTCGTAGAAGGGTCTGGACTACTAGTAACAATCTCTGATATGATGTAGTCTAAAGGACAATAAAAAAATTTAATTTAATTGAATTTTGCTTGACCTCCTTTTTTTGTTTGGCTGTACACGATGAGTAGTAATACATGATATTTATTCGTTTGCCGTCTGTATCGCCTAGTCTGCTGTGCCTCAAACGGGCAAAACGTCTCTAGTAAGCAGGCCCCAGGAAATTAAACCATCAACAGCATTGGGAAACAATACATATGCATTACCTTTCGATGTTACAGTCTTTTCACCGAGATTTTCAACAACTTCTCGTGACGCAGCTGGTGGAAGACGTTGGGAATGTCCTAAATCATCCCACATACCGAAGTCTCTAAGTAGCCTAGCAAAATGCAAGAGCTGGTTTGGGGTCTGCCCGTCAGCCAAAGGCTGCCATCCCATTTCGTGGAAGTAATCACTCATTATTAGTTTTGAGATTTTACCACTAATCTAACTATAAGCTATTAGTAATAATAATACACATCACAAGGCCTCCTACTTTCTTCATTAACAAAGTATCACTTTCATCAGTCCTCAACATAAATCTTTTTCGAATTTGCTCACGTGAAAACAATTAAGTTTTCGATTAATGTCACAATAATCAGCACATAACGCAGCGCTTCGTATTTCCATCCCACAAAAACATCACATCAATCTTTCCTGTCAATTCATCGTGCCTTTTTTATGCCAGCAGAATGAAAAAAAAAAAAAAAAATTAACTGAAACGTTTTTAATTTATTCCGTTTTCTACAGACAGCACAGATATCACCATGGAGGTATTAATCTATGGAGTGGAAGCCTTTGAGCAAATTTGAAGCCGGCCAACAGACGACGTTTAAAGACAAGTATAGAACTAGTGGTGGCAAAAACATATTGGGGCTTATTCATAGTCGTTTTTGACCCGGACTAGTGCGGGATTATCGTCGGACTAATTTTTGTCTTATTCATAGACGCGGACTAACGGCAGTCCGAGTCAGGACCAACCCTGGACTAACTGGCACAAGATGATCTCAGGATCATCTCAGAACTATCTTACGACTATGAATAAGGCCCAGAGTTGAATGAAAATGTTTTAGTTTTTTGTTAACTACACATTATGGTGAATGTTTGTGCAGCTCTTGGTCTTACAAACAGATTCGATCATTGCGGAGGATTATCATTGTACAGGTAAGAAACTTTTATTTAAATTCATCAAGTTTATAAAGTATACATACGCACAGCGAGAGCTAATTAGTTTTTTTAAATATTTCTGAAGCAATTGTAAACTATTGTGTACAATTCAAATAGAGAATTTGCGCGAATTTTGCACAAAAATTACATAATTACATTGCTTTCTGCTATTGTTTTGCCACCCAAAATATGGCGACTCATGAAAAATAACGTCCTGTGCATGCACAGTTTGAAAACGATCGGCTTCACACGATTACCATTGAAATGTACAGCAGATGCCACTCCATAGACAAATAGCTCCATGGATATCACCAGTGACCATGACCGTTTCTATCCCTGTTACTGTCTTACGGCGGCTAAGTAGCGGTACAGTGTGTTGTAGTGCATATCTAATTACGCTCAGCCATGGCTCGGTTGTGCAGTACGAGAGCCCTCGCTGGGCCATACGCTCACTGCGAAATGCCATTGCTGATAATGCGATGCATTATCATATTTAAGCCATTTGTAGTTCTCGCTTGGGCAAGTTACTCGATTGTCGCGCCATACTGGGAGGTCAGGGGAAGAGCTGGAGGAATTAATCTTCGGCCAAAGACAACTGCTTCTGACTTGCCTACATTTGTCTTGATGCGCCAGAGTGTGAACCAGACCTCCAGATCCTGTAATGCTTCTTGTACTTTAGCTACAGCAAAGGAGGCACGCCAAGAAGTTGCAAATACAGCTGTATCATCTGCATAGCTTGCAAGCGTGGTTGTGGGAATGGTGGGTATGTCAGTTATGTATATGTTAAATAACACTGGGCCGACAATGGAGTCCTGAGGCACTCCTGCTCTAATAGGGCTAGGGTCTGACTTTGCCCCAGGTTGCGTAACTACAAAGCTGTGTTCACTTAAGTAGTTATGCACTAATTTTATATAGCAGTCGGGAATGCCTGCTCTGTGCATTTTAAACACTAGCCCGGCATGCCATACTCTGTCGAATGCTTTCTCTATGTCGAGGAATACAGCGACAGTGTACCTGTGTTGATTTGAAGCCTTCCATTACATGCTGTACAATACGAACAAGCTGTTGTGTTGTAGAGTGACTGTGCCTGAAGCCGAATTGCTCATTTGGCAAGATGCTATTCTGTCCAAGGTGCATCTGAATGTGGCTGAGCAGGATGTGCTCGGCGAGTTTGGACAGGGCACTTAGTAGGCTAATTGGCTTATAGTTCTGGGGGAGAGTGGCATCCTTCCCTTGCTTGGGGAAGAGAATGACATGTGCACACTTCCATTGGTCAGGGAAGTGATGAGTGCGCATTATGCCATTGATGCACTCAGCAATAGCATATAGGGTTGACTGAGGCAGCTTCTTAAGGACAAGCGCATGAATGCCGTCATATCCAGATGCTTTGCACGGTGCCAGTCTGTGGCAATGCGCTTAATTTCAGTCCCATCGGTCAACACAGGCATTGTTCTAGGAACCTCCGCCATGAGTGCAGCAACTCTCTCCTCAATGTTCCTGGTGTTATCAGGGTCTTAGGAATCCTTGTTGGGCTTGAATGCAGCTGCTAGTGTGCCTGCTAGCAGTGTTGCCTTTTCCTGGGGTGAATAGGCCTCGCCAACAGGGCCCTTAATGGGGGGCATGTGGAGAAGATTATTTAACAAGCCTAGTGTCATTTGCCACAGACTGTTGTCCTCTGTACTGAGGGCAGAAACTTTGTCTTGCCACTCTGCACACCTCTGGTTGAATATTTCATTCTTTATCTGCTCCTGTAGCCTTCGGAAGCAGTCCTTATGATGAAGGGACGCTGTCTGTTGCCGTTGCCGGCGGGCATTGTTACGGACTATAATTAAGTCACGAATACATTGTGGCAGTGTTCGTGGCTTGGATATATATGCCTTTCTAAGGATATACCTATCAATTGCAGTCCTTATTGTGCTAGAGAGTGTAGCAATGCACTCATAAACCTGCTCAGGGGAATCGATATGCTCTGGAGTGTTTAGCTCCCATTCCATGTAGTCTTATAAGGCGGGCCAGTTTGCTTTAGAGTACTGGAGAGTAGTGCACATTTGATTGGCGGTTGCTCTTGTGTTCTCTATTAGCAGGAGGACTGGCAAGTGATCAGGCGTAAGCTCATGTAGTACATCTATTTCATACTCAAAGCTTATGTTTTTATAAATAATTATATCTAGTATTTCCGATTGCTTCCTGTTGGCTACATCATCAGGATACCAGGTGGGGTTGTCTGGCGCACACACCATATAGTCATGGTGCAACTGGTGGGTATATAGCCTATTGCCATTAGTCGTGGCTACTCTTGAGTTCCAGGAGGGGTGTTTAGCATTTAGGTCTCCCAGTATTAAAGCAGACTGCAGAGGGCCTAATAAGCTCGATAAGTCCTGGTTCGTTAGCTGGCTAGTGTGACAGTACACTGATACTACAGTCAGTGACTTGCCACATACTGGCAGTTTAATAGCGACAGCGTCAGTGTGCGACAGCTGTGGGACTGGAGCTATAGTATGAGCTATATTATTTTTAATAATGATAGCTACCCCACCATAGCGACCTTCGTGGTCTTTTGATGGATAACATATCCGGGGATGCGCGATTTGTCAGTTTGGAGCAAGTGCGTTTCATTCAGTGCTGCCAACTGTACTTCATGCATAAAAAGGAAGTCTGAGAATTCGGCTTCTTTCCCAAGTATTCCTCTTGCACTCCAGAAGAGTAGTCTCTGGAATGGAGTGCGCAAGGTATGAAGTACCTGCAGGGGTTTATTGGCGTGGGCCATTATTGATTACGTCACACAGCTGTTTTGTGAAATTCACCACAAGATTTATGTGGTGAACTTCAGAGTGACCAGGGGTTTGCCGAGCCACTAGCATGTTGCATAGTGAGTTGGTGATAGCGCTTACAATATTATTTCCGTCGCGAACCTGGGAGAGCGCAATTTGTAGCCTGTCTGTACTCCGCTGAGTGTCGGCTAGTGGCTGCACTGTTTCGCGCTGGGGCGGGTAAGGCAGAGTTGGTACTACTGTTTGCAGGGCCACGAACAATGGTGAAGGTAGCTGGCTTTGCGGTGCGACTAGAATGCAGGTTGTGTGGGAAGAGGGGGGTGGACTGGTCTGTATACCAGCTGATCGAGCGTTGAAGGGGGAGGCAGGTGCCTGTATAGTCACCGACTCGAATCCGTGCCTCGGCGGGGTCTGCTCTCGCGACCTGTCTACAGCATGTTGCACTGGGCTGGGAATAGACGCAGGCTCAGTCTCAATTGGGCCTGTTTCCATCACTTCCTCAGTTACCTTACTGGCATAACTGGGTCCCTTCCTGGCCTTTGAGGAGGTAGTCTGGTCGGCTGTGGGTGAGGGTCGCGGGTTCGATTCCCTGCTTTCACCTTTTGGCTTGTTCTTTTGGTTGTTCTTGCCCCTGCGAGTTTCACTGTTTGTCTGGGTTGCAGGGCGCAGGGGCAGAGGGAGAGGAGGTCACTGGGTTTTCCCGCCTTTCCCTACCTTGCGCCAGCCTTAATCCTGGCTGTTCTGCTCGTGGCTCGAGTTAGGCCTCTCTGTCTGTTTCCTGGGCTAAGGGTCTCTAGTTCGAGGTAGCCTTGGATAATTAACAGCTCGCCGACTAGTAAAGTATTGCTGGTCTCTCTGCGACTGGGTCTCTGTTCAGCTGGCCTGCGGGAATTTTCAGCCTTCACATTAGCCGCGTGATACTTGCTGCAGAGAGCGCACATAGGCGCAAAAGCCTTACACTTATTTGTGACATGACTACCTGCACACCAGTGACACACTGTCGTGGCCTTGCAAGCACCTGCTACATGCCCTAACCTCTGGCAGTTACTACATTGTAGTATGCCTTTAGGGTGATGGAAAGGCTCTATTTTACATGCACGCACATGCAGTACTGTACATGTAATATTGCGCGGCATTCGTGGTTGACATCCACTTTGAACATTGACAGTACTTGCCTGCCTCTGTTCTGTACAGGTGTGACTTTCTGTACTTCCAAGCCTTGCCTAGTGAGGTCGGCTGCGATGATATCGCAGTCAGTGCCTCTGGGGACATTTTTCATTATGTACATGACTGGGCGCTCTGACTTAGCGCGCAGTGCGGCATGTTCCACTCCTACTTATGTCACTATCCTGAGAGCAGCTATGTGTTCTGGAATAGTCGCCATTTGGTAGTAAGTGCCGAGGTTATTATTGTGCACTTTGAAACTAATATTGTCGGTTGTGAGGGCCTGGTACAGTTCGTGGTAGGGGTGTTTATCATCGTGAAACACAATGAGAGGCTTTGGTTTCGGTCCAGTCGTATTGGCCCTGGCCGATTCACTGTTAGAGGCAGTGCTTGTGCCTGCCTGCTGCCTATCACGCAGGTTACTGCCGTGCATGTCATTAGCATTGTTTTCACCTCTGTTCCCGGCATTCTCGTGGCCGGGAGACGTATTTTGCGTGTCTCGGGCAGGGGACGATGAGGAGAGAGGGGGAATCGAACTCGCGGATTCCTGGTTTCTTTCTGGTGCGTTGGCAGTGTCCATAGCATCAGAACTCGTTAATGTGTGCGTACTTTCGTCTCCATATACGAGTGTAATCTTTTTTCGGGCGTTTACAAATCCCGATTCCTTGTTTCCGCACTCGAGACTAAGACGTTCGAGAGTGGTGTTGGGCAGGGGGGAACTCGCCTTGTCCGGCAGCTGCTGGCTTGTCGGCGGTGCAGGGGGGTTCTCCTGCATTCCTGGTAGAACAATAGAGACTGTCGGGGTTGCCTGGCCTTCACGGCGTTGCTGTGGGACCGCGAAACGATTTAATCTGCTTTAAGCAGAATACTGCCTATGCTGCTCTGCTCGCAACCTTACCCTATGTACAGGGGCGTCATTTAAGGATTTATAGGGGGTGGTGGCAAGATTTTGTTTTCTGGCGACAGTGACCTTGTTGCATCTTTTTTATTAATTAAGCATGTATAAATTAGATACTTTAATAATATACAACTTCAGTTTTATGTCCTTAAGTTAGCATTATTTACATTAAAAAATACAAAAATAAATTTATACACATAAAACTCTAAATCCAGGGGAGGGGCATTTGCCCCCCAACCCCCTGTAGCCATAAATGACGCCCCTGCCTATGTAGCGCCGCTGTGGTGGCGTGCCTAAGAAGTTCCTGTGCCCTTATCTGCACCTTTTGCTTGCGCGGGCGTGAATAACTGTGCTCATGTAGCACGAATTCATCATTGCCTTCTGGCAGATGCATGGCTATCTCTGCTGCTGAGGGGGCTAAACTCGCATTCGCACTCACATCTTGGTGGCTCATTTCTAGTGCAAGGAGGGGACGTCATGTGTCCTTACTCCTTGCTGTCGGTGATCTGTGCTAGTCGCGATGGCTGCACTTGCCACTGCGACGTCTTCAGCTCTTGAGGTTGGGTGCCTACAAGTAACCTAGAACATGCAGTGTAATAAAAACAGTCGTGTCCAACACCCACTTTACCTTGCTTCTGCGATTACGCTGTTAGTCGGGGTGGGGATCCATGGGCCTACTGAACTGACTAAACTCGTGAGTAAGCTAATCCGTATTAGCTAGTCCTAGCAGGGTTTGGACGTTCACTTTTTTTTTTGCTCGCTATTTACGATTGCAGCAAGAGAGAGAAGTCTACTTGCCTCGTGCCTAGTCTTTGATGGATATAGATTGCAATCCCCGAAACGTTGCATTTTTTCGTTGGTTTTACTTGTGTTTGTTGTCCATGGTTTTTGTCTTTTTCCATCTTTTTTTCATATTGGGAATCTGGTTCTACATATGTGTCTGTCTTCTGTTTCTGGGTGTTGTTGTCACGATATTCGACTGAATTCTATCTCCAGAATTCTTTGTTGTATAAAAAAAAAGACAAACCCTTTGGGATTGCTTATATTATACTTTTGTGTTGACGTGTTTGCTGATGAGGGCAGAGGGGAGGGTGATAGAGAGAGACAACTACGCCTCTCGCAATGCCGGCTGCTGATGGTGGTGGCCGTGGATCTGCCGCCCGTGTGGCGTGCTCCCCCTGGATCCTCCACGTCGAGATGATGGTGGTTGAAAGCTGAAAAGGCGGCTGGTTGAGGGGTCTAGCTCCCTAAAGACCTGAATTGGCCATGGCCA
>PNEQ01002957.1:10502-36501 GCA_003012365.1 Medauroidea extradentata | reverse complement strand
GTCAAGGGTCCCGGGTTCGATTCCCGGCCGGGGAGGTGTCATTTAATGTCACTTCCTCGGGTACAGGACTGGGTGTTTGTGTTTGTCTTGTGCTTGTCAGTGATGATATCTTTCCATTGAGACTACTACGTTCGATAATATTTGATACCCTGTTGGCCGTGGAGCTCCCCGCTGTTGGCCATTAATAAGAAAAAAAAAATTAATTAGATCAACAACCCAAACTCCTGTTTACTTAATTATCACTTGCTCTTCCTTTGTTGGGGCCGCGGTGGTCGAGGGGTCAGACCGCTCGCCTCCCGCTAAGGCGAACCTGGTTTGATTCCCGGCGCGGTCGGTCCCAGGATTTTCGCATGTGGGAATCGTGCCGCTGGTCGTCGGGTTTTTTTTTTTCCAGGGATCTCCCGTTTCCCCTGCCCCTTCATTCCGACGCTGCTCCATACTCACAACCGCCCATTACCAACGCCAAGACCGCAATGCGCTGACCAAAATGTTCACACGCGCACACTTCCTTTGTTAGCTTTGCCTTTTATTAAACTTTCTTTTACTAAAATGATTGAATGCTTATAATGTAGTGTTTGTTTATTTGTGTGTGTGTGTGTGTGAGGAGAGACGAACTGTAGAGAAGAAAGATAAACCTTGTATCCCTGGCATTACACTCCAGCATGGGATTTGAAGTTTTCCAAAAATAGAAAAACGCAGAATGTATTGCTCTGAAGTAGTGGCGTCATTTACGGGGGGAGGCAGGGGGGGGGGCGAACGCCTCACCCTCTATTTAGAAATTTTAGTGTACAAATTTTTTTGTGTGTTTTGCCATTTAAATAATGTTAATTTAAGCACATGAAACTAAAGTTTTATTATTAAAGTTTCTAATTTATACATGCTTAATTAATAAAAAAGATGCAACAGGGTCACCGTTCCCGAAAAAAAATCTTGCCCCCCCCCCCCCAAGGAAAACCTGAAATGACGCCCCTGCTCTAAAGTAATTGTAATTCGTTTATTTATTGAAACTTCTGTTTTCTATTCGACGGGTGGGCACACTACCTTACAGTTATTTCTGTTGGCATAGTTTTCTGTCGTCTACTGTGATTCGTTTGGTTTCCAGGATAGGATATTTTGTACTAACATTCTCACCTTCACTCGCCCATTCCGCGACTTAACTATCACAGAAATACAATATTCTGTTTAATTTCTAAAATGACATTTGTCACTGAAATTTTCATCAAATGTAGTTTGAATATTGCGAGTTAAATATTTACTTTAACATAATATTTTGTTATCAGAACCAAATTGCCAAAGGCAACAACCAGCTTTTGCTGGCCAAACAAATGTTATTGTGACTAAGTTCGTACGCGCGACAAAAAAAATCTGAATCCCGTCTCCTCAGCTACATTTTATCAGCTACAAGGATGGTTGTAGGGCGTAACTTAAAATCGGCAATTTTCTTGTGGCTTCACTTGTAACGCTCAGGGGACCCAGTCTTAGTTACGAGACTTTTGAAAGACATGCACAGCACAAGTTTGTATTACAGAATACGGATTTTCTTCCTAAAGTGAGTTACGCTCTGTATTTGTGTAATGCTAGCGTAAAATACTGAAACATTTAGAGAATTGGCTAGGGGCGGATTAAGTTTTTTAGGGGGGGGGGGAATTCCTTAAAATCCATACCGACACCACGAGTCGAAGGGCGTAGGGTCCAGGATCCCCCTCCCCCCCGCGGAAAAATTAAGTTTTTATGGTGCAAAATGGTGCTATGTATGACGTTCCCTAAACAAAACATTGACTATAACACTTGTTTGTAATATTTTACGGTAAAACTATACATAACAGGAGAAAAGGGGGATGGGGCATGCCCCTGGATCCGTCACTGGAATAGGCTCCTGATCTGGTTGTAACCTCATGTTAAACCTGAGCTATATGGGAAAGGGACGACGATGGCGCGCTCCTCCGCCGTGCGCCGGTAAGCGAGTCTCGTATTGATTGGCCAGCCACCGCGCTGGGGATGCTGCCTGGACCCCCGAAGACGCGGTTCCAGAAATAGCACACGCGCGCGCACGCACATACACACGCACGCCGGCCCGACCTGCGTTAACGTGCGTCGCCCTGGGGCATCGCGCAATCTTCCGTCGTCCTGCCTGCTTCGTGCGTCCGATAATTGTGGACTATCCGGACTATTATCGATGCTGAGAAAATACGAGAGTAACTACACTTCCCATAAGTTTGTTTCCCATTTAACGTCGTTAATTTTGCCGTTATGGGTTATGCGTTGGGTCCTTACGGGAGATTGGTCCTTCTCAGTTTCGTTTCGATTTGTGGCTTTTCTCAGAAATCAGGGAATAGAGAGGTTGTGTCAATTAACTTTGACACGGCATAGTTTATAGTTCTTTCCTTTTTGCATTCCATGTCATGGTTTCCGTTACTTTTATGACAACTGTAGTCGCTCTCGTAAATAAAGAACTTTTTAATGTCAGTTTTTCCCAGTTATAAAATAATGAGAGTATTAAGGTTGCAACTGTTTCAGAAAATCGAAAAGTTTTTGGCTATTCCCTGTCAAAAGATGTTAAGGGGGCGGTTCACCTCCGTTTTCAACGCCTTTTATTATTTTTATATTTGTACCAGACATTTTTTTTCTTATTTTAGACATAAATTGTGACTAAATCTTCCTCTTAGGAAATTTTTTTATCTCTTATAGTTTCTGCGTAATGAGTCGTAAGCGTCAAAAGTTGCACTTTACGGTTTTATGCACGCCATTAAAACCGACTAACATACCAAACCGAAAAAAAATTCACAGTGTACAACAATGTTGTAGGCTGCGATTTGAAACATATTAAACAAAAATATATATAGTTTCGTATTTAAAAAAAAAAATTTGAAATTTTTGAATTATCATTTATAAATTCAGCATTTTTAATTAAATACAAAAATTTGTTATTTTTTGTTCTATATATGTCTAATCATAGACTACAACATTGTTATACACTGTGAATTTTTTTCGGAATGGTATGTCAGTTGGTTTTAGTGGCGTGCATAAAACCGTAAAGTGCAAATTTTGACGTTTACGACTCATTACGCAAAAACTATAAGATATAAAAAAATTTCCTAAGAGGAAGATTTAGTCACAATTTATGTCTAAAGTAAGAAAAAAATATATGGTACAAATATAAAAATAATAAAAGACGTTGAAAACTGAGGTGAACCGCGGCCTTAATAAACCCAGTGAAACTGAAGTTATCGAGAAAAAACGGATAAATTTACAGGGGTAGGGATAAATTCCCCTTTTAAGAGCCCTACACAGCAGGTGCTAGATGCCGAGTGAGAGAGAGGTTTTGGTCTAGCTTAACGTAGGTCTCCGCGCTGGCGAGGGGATGACATGAGGTGAGTATGGAGCGGCGCCGGAATGAGAGGGTGGAGGAAACGGGAGATCCCCGAGAAAACCCGCTGACCAACGGGCACGATTTCCACATGCGAAAATCCGGGGACCGACCCCGGATCGCCTTGGTGGAAGGCGAGATGTCTGACCTCTCGACCACCGCGGCCCCCCCTAGGTGCAGAGTTTGAGGAACGGAAACAGGGGAGCAATAAGGTCTAGACTGGCTTGTTCGTCAACAGCCGTGTCGCCTTTATGTGCGGAGGATCGAAAACGGCGTGCAGTGTTGAATCGTTGGCATATTCCTGTGGGACTTCACCCGTGACCCTATTTATTTACGAAAAGTGCGTGGTTATTCCAGGTTTCTAAATCAATCTAGGAATCAAAAATAGAGAAACGTAGTTTTAAATGTGTTTTAAAGACATAGAACACACATTTAGTAATGCCCTTCTCGTATAAAAAACTTTATTTCTAACACGCTGCGACACAGTTCATGCGACAGCTGTATAGGGCTCACGCATATATAGCCCGTCTCACAAAAGAATTTCACTTTTTTGACAGTTTTGTTGGCATTCATATTTAGGGATTTCATGAAATTAGCAGTGTTTTTCCTCTGACTTTTGCGCACTCACTCGCTCAGCTGGGTATCAAACAGTGCAATTTATCAAAGTTAAAAGTAATTTTCTGCAGAAATTGATACACGTGATGGCCTTCAAAACTGTCAAACGCGGTGCTACTTCCCCCCCCCCCCCAACGCTTCATCCTTCTGACGCTGCTCCATTCCTTGTATCACCTCTCATCAGCGCTTCAAGTGAGTGTAATGTGCGGGACAATACTTTTTTTTTTATTACGAAACTACGGTATCCCGTGTGTCCATTGTGCCAGCTTACGAAAAGAAAGAACACTGTGGATAAAAACGAAATGATGTAACCATGAAAATTAAAAACCCTATTTCTAAGACCTCCAACATAGTTAAAAACGGCCTTGTCAGGCTGCCGTACTTAGAATATATACTCGTCTGATGCATGCGAAATTAAGACTGAATCTTGTACCATACTTAGCTACAGGCTTTCCACCAACTTAAGCGCTTGGCTTGTTGGGTTGATGCAGCATTTTATGCACGTTTCAAGGTCGCCCTTCCAGCTCCATCGCTTCTGACCTTATAACGTGCAAAACAGTCGGGCTTTCCTGGCTGTTGAACTGCGCTGCAGGGGGTTAGAAATAACTCTTTATTTTGACAACAGTTATACATTTTCTTGACTTACCTGCCTGCGAAAAGAAAACACATTCCAGGTAATGATTATAAGGTATTTTGAAAACTTAACGTACATTGTAAATGCTGTTTTTGAGCCCTCCAACATTGCTAAGAATGGCTTTTTCGCACAGCTATATCACAAATCTACCACTCAGATTGGTAGGAAATAACTAAAGGACCCTACAGTGAACCTTCGTACATACTTTCCAGCAATAAAGTGATGGAGTGACCGCTTAGTGCCATAGTTCCAGTGTTACTAGGGAAACACTGCGCGCCAGTTTAGTGCTTTGCACTTTCACATAGGAGAAACATGACACTAGGCGTGTGTCTTGTGGCTCTTATTTCTGCCTCGCGCCTGAGTCTCCAGCTAACAAATCAGCTCCAGCAGGCCCCTAAATGTGAGATTTCAGTCTCTCTCTAGGATTATTTTGTTTTTCACTTTTATGAAATTCTGTCAAACAAATGTTGAGTGTGCGATTGTTGAATGTGCGATTATAACACAAATTCTGTTTACCTTGTGCTACAGTACACACGTTTGCAGGAGAAAATTTTAAACCTACACGTACAGTATAATCAATCAATCTATCTAAGAATACTAAAAATTATTTTACGTCCCGACTGTGGCCAAAATACACTGTCAGCAAGGTAAAAATAATTTGCGGGACAGTCAAAAATTCCACATTATTCTTCTCAGAGATTCATGAAAGTGAAAAAATAAAGTATTCCAATTTGGTTTTGAAATCTTCCTAGCCTCTGTGTACGCTTAAAATGTGTTGCAGGGAGTTTTGAATGTACGTCTTGGTCTTGGGATGTAACAACTTAATTCTGCATTAGATTTGTGTGCATACTAACAGTGAAACAAATGAGCTTATTTACAATAATGTCTTTATTAGTTAGAAAATTCAGCACACACGAGAAGGCCACGAGGGTTTTTACATGATGTAAAAAAAGCTTTAAATAAACCTGCAGTACCTGAAATAACGAGGCCTATACACGTAACGTAACGTTCTTTTGACTACTATTCGTAAGCTGAATCCACTGACACACAAGCATTTTTCCAATAAACTGTTGCCATGAAGCTCTGCATGCCACTCAGTGGACTGGGCAGTAGGATTGCCATTTGAGTGTAGCATTGTGGCCACAAAAAACCTCCTATTTTATGTTTGTGCAGGGGCGGATCAAGCTGTAGGTTTTTTTTTTGGGGGGGGGGGCCTTGAAGGGGGGAATTCCTAAGTAGATATACCCACATCCTAATTAAAAAAAGAGGGAACCAGGGGCTTTCCACCTGAAAAATCTAGGTGTTTGCTTAACAAAAAATTGCATAAATATTAAAATATTTTAGTGGCAACTAATTCAATTGACTGTAATGACTCCCTGCCTCAGCCCCCTTTGGATCCATCCCAAGTTTGTGTACTAACATAGAATTATTTACCACTGCCTAAAAGGTATCCTGAGAAATTTTGAACCCTGTTAAAGCTCTTTGGGGAAGATTTGCCAAGTTGTAGAATCAGTTATGTCTTTAAACGCGTGCTCTCTTGTTTCTACGGTTTTTGCAATAATTATATTTAAAGCTTAAACAATAGTAGGTATCAGGTTCAGCAGTTTGGTTTAAAATATTTTTTTATGTGATTTCAAATTTTTTATAGGCTAGAAATCGTAGTGTTTCTACTAGTAAGTCGGTCACAAAAACTGATAACGTAAATATTACAGTTTTAGTTAAGCTTAAAAATATTTATTGCAAAAACAGTAGAAACAAAAAAGTGTGGCTGTAATCTGAATCACATGTGTGCTTTCTGTAGTGGACATGTGTGCTGTCAAGGACTTCTGCTCAAGTCTAATTCCACGAACTTGTGCTTTTTTTGCACAAATGAGTATAAGATGTTTAAAATTCTGAAATATAATCCAGTATGATATATTTGTGAACCACATCAACTGACTGTTCACAATAAAACTAAAACAGCTGAAAATTTGTGAAAGTGAATATTTAATACCTTTGAAAATATTGCAGGATTTAAAACAAAAACTATGGGGCGAATGCAGTAGTTGTAAATAATGAGTGCAAAGAATAGCAATCGTAAAGAAAACTCTCAGCAGTTCGTATTGTTTGTAGTGCAGTGCAGTTGTTAATGATAAAGGTGAACTAATCGTGCATCAATTATCTATTGCTTATATCTTTCATATAAACATAACTTGCTTACAAAATAAAAATGCATTCATATTATTTTATAACTGTTCACTTTACCGAAATTAGACACCATCTATGCGCACAAATAATAAGTTTCTGTTTTAAATAATTTAATATAGAGAAAAGTGTTTAATTTACCATCAATTCTAGCATAATCCCTGGACCTTGTTGAGACACTAATTAAAAATATCAGTGGATTTATCAGCAGAACCAACTACTTGCAGACTTGATGACACAACTTCATTGTAGCTTAAGTGGCTACAGGTGCAGTCTGGAGATGCATGCAGTTGAAACCATAATTTGTTTTATTCCCCGACCTCTTTTTTCATGCCGAACACATTCAAAACTCAAACCTGGCTGTGCACAATATCAGATAGCCAGCGTTCGTGACCATTATCCGACATTATTATTACCGCCTTTTAAGTGAAATAAATATAATTTATTATAATTGTGTCAGTAGGCTAATATTTTAATGAAAACTGATAACCAACATTTACACAGGGCTTGATGTTGGTATTTATAATAATGAATGAATAAAATACTCTAGACAAGTATTTGCTTCATGAAAATACCCATATATGCACTTGAACTGGGAGTTGAATTTCTCCTCATATTTGTCAGTTGTAGTGACTTGCCTTAGGGGTAATTTGGGAAATGTAAATTTTCCAAAAACAGTTTCTTGGATTGTTTAGTGTGTCAAGTTAATTAAATGTGGTGTTAATTTTTGTTACAGATTTAATTCACTGTACAAATGAGCCAAACGTATCCATCCCTCAACTCGCCAACCTACTTATCGAGAGGTCGCAGAACACAAACTGGGTCGTCGTGTTCAAAGCTCTCATCACAGTGCATCACATGATGTGTTACGGCAATGAAGTGAGTTGAACTTTTATTAATCTACAATAATAGCAAATTTTTTTAAGACTCCCATTTCATTGGGTTGCCCAACAACCTTGTAAAAAAATTAAAGGGGGAGGGGAGGAATAAATGGTTCAGTTCAGCTTTCCATAGATTATTTAAAGGTTTTAAGTAATTAGAAGACAATTTTATAATTTTTGGCTATGAAGGTTGTTTATATGGATTTTGAAGAACAAGAAGCTCTTTGCATTAATTTGTTGATAGTTTTGTAACTGAAAATATTGAAGTCTTCTGTATCTTAGTTCTGAGGGGAAAATTTTCGTGAAGCAGATATTCAGACACTGAAAAAATTTCTCGTGTGTTTACCAGAATACATACTCCTACTAAAATAGTCGTAACTATGGACATCTGTCAAATTTTTTGTCACACATTAAACTCCGTACTGTTATGTACTTGTATGGTGTTGGCTACTGAACAACAGTATTTGGGTTCAAACTAGTTAGCCTTGTAAGCCAGTAATAAATAAAAACTGATGAAGTGACCATTCTTCTTTGATGTGGTCACACACTCTCATAGTCAAAAGCCAGTAAGTATTCAGTTATAAAAGTCTGTTGTCCTTCAAAATTTTCTTTGATCTCATGAGGACCGTATAACAAAGTTTAAGACTCTATACTTTTAGTACTAAGTAAGGCAACCTATATCCGGCCTGCAAAACTAAATACCTAACAATCCAGAAACACAGGCAACAGATCAGGGAACAAAATAACCTTAAACTGTTATCAGGCAAGCAAAGCCTAGATCTAGAATAAGTAAAGCTAATCTAATCTCACCATTATTATGCCTAGATATGCAGCTTGTCAAGCCTACCTTAGTTTTTTACATGAATATTGTATTAATCATTAAAGCAAAGGTTTATAACTGTGAAACTTGCAAATTAACTAAAATTGTAGCAAGGAAAATTTATATTCAGATACTGAATTAGCTGGATAATATATACGTAGTTGCATTATGGATGTACCTACTACACGAAGTTTAGAACTTGGCTACGTTCCACTTATTAGGTTTTTGTACCTGTCGTGTATAAATACTGGTCATTTTAATAGTTTTTCTTTCTTGCAGCGATTCACACAGTACTTAGCCTCCAGCAACAGCACATTTCAGCTAAGCAATTTCTTAGACAAGAGCGGCGTACAAGGTATGTTAAATAACATGTCATTACTTTTACTGTAGTTAATGTGTGCAGTTGCATTTGGATGTGTGGGTTAGTATTTGTATGCATCTAGGAATTTTTATTAATGATCTTCAGTTATTAAAAAATCAGGTGGCATTTCATTAACTAAATTTGTACTCGCACATATGCTGAGAGTTACCTATTTATTGTACCTTCTAAAAGGATTTGGGTTCTGGCACCTAATGAATATAAATTTTTGTAACAATATTCAGTTGAAAATTTGTCCATATTATTACATCTGTATTTGTGGGGAACCATTTTCATTTTGAGAATGTTAGTTTTCGCATAGTACAAAAGTAAGTTAGTAACATTAAATCTGTTGTGTAGCAAATCATTGTTTTGGTTTAATTTCATTATGCAAGTATGTTGTATATATGTTGTCTGTGTGTTTTCATGTGATTGTATCTGTGTGACTGTTTGTGTCTGTCAGTTTGTGTGTCTGGTTGTCAGTTTGTCTGTGTGTCTGGTTGTCAGTTTGTTTGTGTGTTTGTTTGTGTGTTTGTTTGTGTGTTTGTTTGTGTGTTTGTTTGTGTGTTTGTTTGTGTGTTTGTTTGTGTGTTTGTTTGTGTGTTTGTTTGTGTGTTTGTTTGTTTGTGTGTTTGTTTGTTTGTGTGTTTGTTTGTTTGTGTGTGTGTTTGTTTGTGTGTGTGTTTGTTTGTGTGTGTGTTTGTTTGTGTGTTTGTTTGTGTGTTTGTTTGTGTGTTTGTTTGTGTGTTTGTTTGTGTGTTTGTTTGTGTGTTTGTTTGTTTGTTTGTGTGTTTGTTTGTTTGTTTGTGTGTTTGTTTGTTTGTGTGTTTGTGTGTTTGTGTGTTTGTTTGTGTGTTTGTTTGTTTGTTTGTGTGTTTGTGTGTTTGTGTGTTTGTTTGTGTGTTTGTTTGTGTGTTTGTTTGTGTGTTTGTTTGTGTGTTTGTGTGTTTGTTTGTGTGTTTGTTTGTGTG
Organism: Medauroidea extradentata; assembly: GCA_003012365.1. NCBI lineage: Eukaryota > Metazoa > Arthropoda > Insecta > Phasmatodea > Phasmatidae > Medauroidea > Medauroidea extradentata. The sequence continues at coordinate 26,671 of PNEQ01002957.1, read as the reverse complement.
TTTGTGTGTTTGTGTTTGTTTGTTTGTGTTTGTTTGTGTGTTTGTGTTTGTTTGTGTTTGTTTGTGTTTGTTTGTGTTTGTTTGTTTGTGTTTGTTTGTGTTTGTTTGTTTGTTTGTGTTTGTTTGTTTGTGTTTGTTTGTTTGTTTGTGTTTGTTTGTGTTTGTTTGTTTGTGTTTGTTTGTAATTGCATTTGAAGGCAAGTTTGTATCCATCTCATTTGAGAGGTTTTGAAACACGAGTGTTACTTTTATGTCTAGTACCATGTTTTAAATTGAAAAAAAAAAAAAATAGAAAAAGAAAATGAAAAAGGAAATTTTGAGAAATTAGTTCAAAAAGTATTTGTTTTCTCAAGGATTATGCTCAAGTTTTTTAATGTTTGATGTTTTATCAAACTGGTATGCAGGCTCTGCATATCTTCTGATGGGAGGCTGTGTTACTGTGAGGCAAAACAATCTACGAAGTATTTTTTTGCTGGAATGAAACATTATTCAGAAATTTTTTATCGAGTTGATTCAGATTAATTAGGAAGCTTTTTTTTTTTTTACGAACGGAAATATTTTAGATTGTGTAAACATGTAAATCACTATTCAAGTTGTCCAGGATGAAGACTGTTCTGTCATTTTCCAGTGCCCTCCCCGATGCACATGGTTGTTATATTTGTTGTGGAAATATACTTGCTCGGCTATCATGACTCTTTGTTATATTGGGTGTGTGCACAACTAAAAAATCCAGTCCAACCTTGGAAGGGTCTGCAATTATTCTAGAAGTACACACTTATTAATATAGTATGTCTAAACTTATGTCATTTGCAAATTTTTTATTTGAAATGTAAAAATGCTTAAAATTATTTGTTAGTTGGGGAGGAGGATGGGCATTGGCGAGGTACGTGCCACCAGTGGCCCTCCTTTCCTCCCCTCACAATTACCGAAGTTAAGCCTGATCTTGAAAATATATTGCAAGTTCATCTGCAAATCTGGGAAGATATCAGTATCGATACATGTTACTGGTTGGTAAATTAAACGTATAACCTTTATTATCACAAATTACTTCGAAAAAATTGTTATAGTTGTATGTGAAGTTTAATTTAAATCTGTAATTAGGAAGTGTGATTAAAATAAGCTTTGAATAGGTCGGCTATTAAAGAACTCATTAAAAGTGTAGGTTTATATAGTTTCACATAAAATTAAATGTGTGTATAAATATTATAGTACCAGTTTTCTTAAAAATTTTCATTAAAGTCCATAATTTTAATTCTGAAATACAAGTTTTAGAGCTGTTTGGTATTAACACAAAATCATAATTTAGGAGAAATAGTTAGCTATCCAGGTATAATGAATTATGTTGCTTGGTAAGCCGACTAGTGGAGCTATCATGAAATTTCAAATCAAATACAAGCACTAGATCAGTTTCATGAGCATGTTTTGTGTGTAAATGTTCCTGAGTAAAAAAATGTGCGTGAAAGTCTTGTCTGCAGTGTGCCAGTTTCTTTTTGTTCTGTACTTTTCTAACATTGGGTTGTTTTTTCTTTCTTGGCTCGCGGTAGGCGCTCGTGTGGGTGAGTACTCCGATATTTACTGGCATGCCTTGTAAAGCTCCGATGTATTGCTAGCGCCTTTGCATGTGCAGCTTGTCAGATCTTTTTCACAGATATACCTTCCTGTGCCAAGCACTGCATTGCGAGTTTATGAAATATTAATTGCATGCTAATAGCCTATTGCATAAATATTGCACTGATCAATTACATTGGTTCTTAGTCTGATTTAATTTTTGTTTGATTGTCTCATCTAGCACTTTGACACTCTGTATTGCACAAGCTTTTATTTAATTAGCACACTTTCCAGTAGTATTATGTTAGCTAGTGAAGCTTAGTATAATGACAGAATTTGTGACTCTCAGTTTTATGTAAATATGGCATTTTATATATCAACATAGATCTTTATAGTTTACGAAGAGGTGCTGCAGTGTGTTGTGGGAAACATAATAAGCAAACTGTTCTGTAATAATGGAGGAAGCCATACTAAAGAAGTTGATGGGCACAAAAACTTAAAATAAATTTGGCTTGTTTGATATTAGTTGTAGTGTTAGTTATGTGGATGCCCAAGGTAGTTGCAGGCTTTCAAATGTACGTTGTTCATTTGTATAGGTCTATTGTAAAAATGAGTAGACTGCTGCTAATTGGCAGGGACATGTAAATCAAAGCAAATATGCTGTTCTGTTTCTAATGTAAATAATTTAGTCAAACACTCAAATGACTTGAGCTTTTTATTGACACATTGCTAGTTTTAATTTCACTGTCACTTTTCTAACTAAAATCCATGTGTGTAATCAATGCACAATACCAACAATTATGAAGCTATAGCAATAAACAACCATACTAGCAATGCAGTACAAAGAGGAAACGTGAGAAACTGTGTTTTCTTATTAAAACCAATAAAAATGGCAATTATGTTTATTATACCAGCATTGTCTTAAAATGTGTGCTAGATCATGTATTTTACCTCTACTGCAGTGGCCATGGAGATTTATGTAATATCATATCCGTAACTACATCTATAACCACGTCATCAAAATGCAAAAACTAGATTCCTTCTTTTTGATGGAAATTTCATATTATTTATTACAACGGTTATAATACAGATGTGGCATTTTAGTTTGCTCCAAAATAATGAATTTGGCATAAATGTTTAACTTAAAATGACAATTTTCTACACAGATCCTTGTTGTTGCCCACAATGAGCTGCAACGTCGGAGGACGTGTACGTCTAATAGTAAATTTATGAATTAATTCATCATATATTTGAGACATGTCTGATTCTGTGCCACCGAGAAGATCACATATGCTTTACTCTTAAAACACAATACTAAAAATGTAATAAAACTTAAATTTTTAAATATTCTTTATGGATTACATAATTTAAATGCTTTCTACTTAGCAGCACTTCAAATTTAATTTTTTTACTACGCATAAAAGTATTGCAAGTTTACAAACTAGCAGTCATGTTGTGTATTGAATTTCCTAAATCTAGACTCTCGTATTTCTCATGCTGTAAAATACAAATCTGTGTAAGATTAATAGTTTGTAGGAATAAATTTACCATTATTTTCATAATTCCTCTCCAAATATTTTCAGTTTATATCTTGTGTATTCACCGTCAGAAACACTGTAAAAAAATTAAACAAATCGTAACAAAGATATTGTGCTGGCAATTTAGTTTGTACAGAAGTCTGAATAAGCAAGTTAACAAGTCATGATATTTTATGCAAGTTTTGAATGTATGTTGGTGATTTTTATAGCTAGAAATAAATTCCATGTCTGGGTCTAGAGTAGCTGAATCGTCAAGTGTGATCCAGACATGCACATTGAATACAAGCTAGGCACTGAACTAGTGTGCAGTCATTGTTATCAGCTCTTGTACAATACTTCAAGCAATGACTTTATTTGGCAGCATAGTAATAGTTTGCTGCGTGTCCCTCTGATCCGTACAATAGTGTATCTTAAAAGTTGTAAAAATGTCATTTCTGGTTGTTTTTTTTTTTTTTTTCGTTGTGAAATAAAAATAAAAATCATTATTAAAACAGCATTTCAGCATTGTTTAATGTATGAATGGTTATTAGTAAGAAGACTTAATTTAAAAAATGTTGAATGGATGTTAAATTGTGCTCATCAGATAAAATTTTTGCGTACAGTTCTGTGGCCAGGAAACTCTGTGCTGTTTCTATGCAATTGTTACTTTTTAATCCTTAAAAAATTTCAGCGCAGAAACATGCAACAATTACGGATTAGTTTCGTATAGTTGGTGTGTTTAATAGAAAGAAATTCTGGATTGGACCAAACGCTGCTTTAGCGGATTTGAAGTGAGCATAAAGCAAGTGTGGACTGAAATGCATAAATAGTAAAATTATAAACCCACATTGACATGTTAACATGGAATGAATCTGTAGTTTACATCTTGCAGAGGCATATTTTGGCAGAACAATTAACTTTTTGTTAACTGTTAATCTGCATTTATTTTCTTTTAAATAACTTGTATTTTACTAATTGAAAGAGATTCTAATTGTTTGCATATCCGATGTAACAATTCAATAAGGTGAAATTTTAAGTTTTTAGTTACCCGTTTGGTATTTAGACTAAACCTTTCACTCAGAAATCTAGAATACCAGTCCTTAGTTCCATTTTGGGTGTGTCAAAGTACAGAAACATAAAGTTATTCCAGGTTTAATTCAGATAGAAATTTACTCAATGCTGTGTACTTTGTGTGCTGTAATTTTTTTTTTTAAAGGGGGAATGAGGAAGTAAAGCAAGAACTTGCATTTTAATACCCAGAACTTTGGTTTACTGTAGGCTGTGACATAGTGAATAGTGAGCATTTTTGAAACCTTGGCAATTATTTAATTCAGCAACTTAGTAACATACACATTATTATATTCACTTCTATGGTTATCGGTTTCGCAGTATTAGTCAACTTTGGAAGCTGCAGTAAAATGTATTGTTCAGTTTCATTTCATTATGTTTATTGGTTTTTGTGGCATTCTTAAAGTAAAGCATTTTAAATTATGACTTAAAAATGCTGTTCTGGGAAAACTGGCGGAGCTAAATTTTTTTGTGAGAAGGAAATGTACTCCCAAGAAACATCTACAGAACTTACATTATTTCAAACCAACGTAAAATTATGATTTTTTTCCCCCCTCTTGAACACCTTAAAACTTGGCGATGGTTCTGAAAGCTCGTCTTGTGTTGTGCTGAAGTAAATATTTTTTGTAGTTTTCTTTCGTCGCTGGAGTATTTGTTCTTCATAGCAGTAGTATGTAGCGACTGTAAATTATTTAATGTTGTAGAGTTTTGTTCAGTTACATCTTGAGATACATTTGTTGCATGCATAATTCATTTACATAAATCTATTACTTGTCCAAAATTTTGTGCAAAGTATGTTATACCATAAACATAATGCATACATTTATACAAATCATTTCCCAGCAAGGTGTTCTTAAAATTGTGCTGAGTTTTTTCACATATGATGAATCTTTAGAGAAATGTTTGATTTACAGGTTATGACATGTCTCCATTCATCAGACGATACGCAAAGTATCTGAATGAGAAAGCTTTATCGTACAGGACTGTAGCATTCGACTTCTGCAAAATGAAGAGAGGGTGAGTACTTAGAACACATTTAACACAGTATTATTTGGATGACTATTTAGTGCAGTATTCTTGTACCAATATTTTAACAGACCCTCTCATATTTACATTTTTCTTCTAGTGACAATTTAATTACTCTATTCCATTTGCCTTGTTTTTGCCTTAAAAGTTTTTTTTTTTTTTTTTTTTTTTTTTTTTTTTTTTTTTTTTTTTTTTTTTTTTTTTTTTTTTTTTTTTTTTTTTTTAAATTTTTTTTTTTTTTTTTTTTTTTTTTTTCACAATTTATTTTAGCTTGCAGTTACAAGCATCTTTGCCAATCATGTGCCTGCTATCATTTGCAGATCTAGATTAAATTGTTTGAAGGCTTGTTAAGAAAGGGGGAGGAGCCCACATTCAGCATGTGAAGGCCTAGAATTTAATATTTGTAACAGTAATGCACTCATTATTAATTTTAGGAAACCGTATTTAATAAAAGTGGTTCAATTAAATAGTGATATTATTTGTATTTTTTTTTTTAAAGAAAGTACACCACAATTTTGTCAAACTGAATAGTTAACGTTTTGGGTTGGAGGGGAAATTGGGTTAAGTTATGTTGCCTGCGACTTCAGTCTGGATCTGTTAGTGTTATGATGGGTGGTGGTATTTGATTGTAAACCTTTACCACTCATCTTCTTGACGGCTGGTGATAAAGGGGAAATTACTTAAAATTTTTAACAAGAGTCTTCACAAGTCTCAAATTTCTACATTTGACGCGTGGGAACAGTGGAGCGATAAGAGCCAAAGTATTACTCTCAATGTGAAGCAAAACACCTCCATTCACAGCGTGCCAAACTGGTGTGCAAGATTTTTTTTTTTTTTACCTATGGAACTTTAAGGCTAACCCTGACATCTTGTTCTACATTTTACAAATTCAGGTTGTAACAGCAGTCTAAAAAAAAACCCTGAAAATCATATTTCGAATAAACGTGCTGCGTTATAGTTTATTATAGTATAGTTTCAAGTGTGTGTTCTTTTTGTGGGTAATCGTAACCTGAATAAGTTAAGTGGTTTTGTGCTTAAAATATCAAGTGTGACCTGTTAAAACACCGTCCATGCGCCAGGCGAGGAATTCTCTTAAGAAGCATATATGGAGTGGCTCCTAACAATTCCATTGTAAATTGTCATTAGGGGCATGTAATATTCTACAAGAAAAAGTAATTCATCTTATCTGGCAAGAAAAAAGCTTAATTGCTTCGTTATTACATGAGCATTGGAAGAAAATGCCTTTAAATTTATTTTGGTGCTGCCTAGATATCTTGTTATGGAGAGCTTTTGTAGATGGTCTAAATGTGCGAGGGTTGGTGTCATGCTTGTCTTGGTCCCATAGGAGAGAGCATTACGTAGTCCTAGAGTACGTATGCAAGCGACATTAACTTTTTAGCTAATCAATTTGTATTGTTGCTGAAAATGGTATGACCTTGATTTTTGGTCTGCCATAGTTTCTGTTCACAATGGGTTAGGAAAATAAATTTAAATATCTGAATGAGAGATGCATTTTTGAAAAAGAATAATAAATTCAGTAAGTAGGTGGTGTGCAGGTAGTGAAATTGTTTGTGTGGCCACCTTGTGTTGCAGCAAAGAAGATGGTACACTGCGAACAATGAACACGGAAAAGTTGCTGAAAACGTTGCCTGTTCTGCAGAGCCAGCTGGATGCGCTGCTGGAGTTTGACTGCACTGCCAACGACCTCACAAACGGAGTCATAAACATGGCCTTCATGCTTCTCTTCAGAGATCTCATCAGGCTGTTCGCCTGCTACAACGATGGCACAATAAATCTTCTTGGTAAGCACATTGAGTTGGCAAGCCATTCAATTGATGAGACTGTAGCAGGGGTGATTGTGCTTGTTGGGTTTTCGTTATAGCATCTTCTACAAATGTGTCTTCGCTGTGTGCGAGAACTGGCTCCCCAAAGTCCACTTAATCTGTTAAAATAATATAGTAAATAGGTAATTTAAACAACGAAAAGGTGGGAAACGGCCACTAGGCTGCTAATTACTAAAACCTGTAGACAGAGACAGACAAGTACTTACAGAAACAGTACTTGCAGGTTGGAGAACACAAAACGCAGATGGACAACACATTTTTGCACGGTTGCGTGGTCACGACTTTTCGCTGGCCAGGCCAGCTTCCTCGAGCGGCAAGTGAGTGCATACTGCAGTATGGCGAATGGTAAGTGGTGGTTGATGACTAGTACACATAACGGCCGAAGGATGAACTAGGGTGTGGCGGAAAATTTGAAAGTTGTAGGATGTTGAGGCCTGGTGGTTGTCTGAATTTTGTGATGTACTGATGGGCTAGTTTCCAGTGCCTCAGTTCTGCACTCACAGGCGCTTGGAACTAGCCCATCAGTATATCACAAAATCCAGACAACCGCCAGGCCTCAACATCCAATAACATTTCAAATTTTCCGCCACATCCTAGTTCATCCCTCGGCTGCTATGTGTGCGGGTTACCAACCATCGCTTACCGTCCGCCATACTGCAGTATGCACTCAGTCGCTGCCGTAGGAAGCTGTCATTTGTGTTTCGTATTATCCAACCTGCAAGTACTGAGTGTCGAAGTATTTGTGCATCTCTGTCTACATAGTTTTAGTAATAGGTAATTAAAAATGTGTTAAGCTGTTAATTTCAATTACCTGTTCATTAGCTTATTACGTAATTGTGCCCTACTGTTTTACCAGATTTCTTAAGATAGTGCAATAATTACTTGTATGTAATGAATTTTTCTCTTTTTTTATCTCTCAATCTTGAAGATTTTCTTACTTAGCAATATACTGTTTTTTCAAGAAATAATATAAAAACTAAAGTACAAATTTTATACATGCAGCTTTTTAAATAGAATTGCATTTAGAGCATTAAGCGGAGAAACTCATTTTGCAGTACTTGAATGTTTCAGGGAGGGGTGGAAGGAGGGGAGTGCTTTTAGAGGTAAAGCCTGATAACTTTTTTGAATAATGGTGTTGATGCTATTACAGGTTTGTGTGAGAAACTATTAGCTTTAAGTCATTGTTGCTGAAAAGCAGTTATAGAACAGCCATACGTATTTTGCATTCAGTAGCGGCTGGTGAAGTCGGATAATAGGTGTTCAAACGTTGTTTCAAAAAATAATTACGAAATAAAATTTTTAATTAAAAACAGTCACGAATTGTTCCTGCACACTAAATTTCATGTTTTACTAAATTTTTCATGACAGAGCGTGGGTTATAATTTCTTTACTAGCACTGAAAGGAGTTTCTTTTCCTTTTATTTAATTTCCAAGATAATGTCAATATTGATCTTAAATAAGCAGTAAGTACGTATAATTTTGTACCTAGTTTAAAATTAATTGTAAGGTTATTTTCGGTAATTAAATGATAATTATTTTCTTTATTTGTAACGTCAGACTTGATCTAGTAAGGTTATTGGGTAATATTTTGTATCAAGGGTGCAATATGTAATAATCTTTATGCTAATATACATTAATTACTTGCATTCTGTATTATTGAAATTTGATTTACATATAAAACAACAGTGTCTCCTTAACATTTTTGCTCAAGGCTCTGTTCACATTTTTGCTCAGAATGTTCGTTTGGCCTGGTATTAGATAAAGCGTAACTGCTGGCATCTAGCAAGGTGTTTTATAGTTGCGGGGATGTAACACTTGCTGCGCCAGTGGGTGCTGCCTCCAAGAGGAGAAAAAAGTAACTGTTTTCGAGATCAACAGGCATGATCACAGTCCGACCTGGGCACTTCTTCAATAACTCCCATAAGAGGCGACGTCATTTTGTCATGCACATATGCAGTAAGACCTAGAAGGGAGGCCGAGAAAAGAACGCAGCTCTGTTGTGTACAGTACAGTTTTGCAACTTTGCAGCTTCACAGGATAAAAACTCAGTGCATATGTGATCGGCTAGACGAACATTTCAAACGGTACTGGCGCTACAAAACACACAAGAATGTTTCAAATATTTTACAAAAATTGTTCACAGAAAACTGGGTGTGCATGTGCACTTGTGCACTTATATACCAGTTGCTACTGGTTACTTTGAATACATAGGCTGATATTAATGACATTTGGCGAGATTGTGTTTCTTCTAAAGTACGCTTGCTTGTGTTGCTCCTGATAAAGATAACTAACTACTTGATCATATTAAACATGCTACCATGAGCAAATTCAGTTTTATGATACAGTTTTCATAAAACTGTAGTACAGTTATTGCATTGATATTAAAATGAACAGAGTAAAATGCAACTATTGTCAGATATTTAGGGCTTATCTTCTCTTTTCTTCCCTGCTCCGTAATTCTCTTCACCACCTCCTATTAGCTGGCCTCCGTAGTGTAGTCTGTTAGGTGCTGGCCTACAGTGCTTGACATCCTGGGTTAGAATCTTGGCTTGAGCATGGATGTTGTCCTGTCACCTCACTTCACCCTCATTAGCTCGTATGACCTGGTTAAAAGGTCGTGAAACCCTTTCGCCTCACCATCTCTTATTTCTAGTCAACTGCCCATTGACTGAACTTCTGGCAATCACTAGGAGTAGCATAACAAAGGTAAAGGATTTTAACTATTGCTTTAGGTCAGATGGTGTTAACGTATTTTGCTTGATTTAGGATCTTCCTTTTCCTTAATGTAATTTCATCTGAAATTGAAATTTTATTTCCTGTGCCACATTTATCTACCCCTTTTCAATTTTAGTTCCATATTTTGGCTGATATTATTCTATTTTAAATTTTACCTAGGTTATTTTGCATCTTCTGCCTTTCCAAAAAGTTAAAACTTTGTTCAGTGTAGGGTTTTTGTGAAATATGTTTGTTAATGTTAACATTATAATTAAGTTCATCTGAAGAGGAAATAATAGTAATGGTTTGTTTGATTAATTTTATTTAGGAATTGTTAGCTAGCATTATTGTATGTAAATATAATACAGCATACATTTTTCTTCCCAGAAAAATACTTTGACATGAACAAGAAACAGTGCCGGGATGCATTGGATCTGTACAAGAAGTTCTTGATCAGAATGGACAGGGTAGCAGAATTCTTAAAAGTGGCAGAGGTAAGTGATAGAAGAGTACAATGTTACTATATTACAAAATTCCTCTAAATTCCTGCAAAGTATGTACAAATGTGTTTCTGCAGATGGTACATTTGGAAATTCAGATGTTTTACCACCCTGTTTTGTTGTGCAGGAGAATAAGTGTAATAATTAGTCTTCACGTACTGTATTGGATTTTATTTTATTCTTATTGGAGACACTAAGTATATGAAAATTGTAATTATAGACCCTTTTCTACTTAACATTTCTGCTACGTTAATCATTAAAAGTATAGTGCAGTACATACTAAAGTCAATAATTGTAACTAGTAGGGTAAATAATTTTTGGGTGCATGATCTTCTCTACGTTAATGTTTCAGATATTGAGTCGGTACTGAAATACAAGGTACATAGAAAATCTTTGATCATAGTTTCCTCATTTGATTAAAATTTCAAGTAAAAAATTAAGTGATACATTTTTTTATTATTAATCATTGACGAAGGGGGTAAACCAGGCCTCGTGTCTAGACTTCTTCAGGATGAGAGTTATGGCATATTGTGGTCCGGGAGATGCAGGATGTGGTAAACCACTTTCAGATAACTAAAGAAAATAGTAAATATTTTGCCTGTCAGTCCAACTCCTATGTCTGTCTGGTTTTAAAATTTTACTATGAAACAGTGTTTGGTCCTTGTTTCCTCCTTGTTTCCTCCTTGTTCACCTAGTGTGAATTCTATTCTAAGTTGGATACTGTTTGGAATTTCATGCTTTAAGAAATAAATGAGTAGTGTTGAGCAGTGAGTTTCACTAGTCAGTGGAGTTCTGGAAATATTTGACTGTCAAAGCCATATAACAAATACACACTTTATACTAGTATTATTTACCTCCTTCCTAATCTAATTACCACAAATATTAGTGGACTTTATTTTCTGGAACTATAATTTCAGGGGAGAAAAAACCAATTCGGCTAAAACAAATTTTTATCTTCACGGTTAAATTATTTTTTAGATGTAGCTCTGAAATAAATATTGTGAGGGGATTATTTCTGGTTGGGGATAAGGTAGCAATAATTTAAGCAGTCTCATTTTGTCCTCTGTAAAGTGTCTCAGAACATTTCTAATATGGTTCTAAACCCAAGTTAATGAAATATATCTCTACTGTTGTGCACAATGTAAAAAGCTGAGAGGCAGAAATATGTGAATGTTTCAACACTGTTTGAGTATTAATAGAAATAGTAGAAGATCCTTGGAGAACTTAATCACTGTTAGAAATGGATAGAGCAGCATAATAAAATAGTTTTTTATTTTAAACATTTGGATGTTTATAGTTTCTTTACTATTATGCTAAATTCTCTCTGTGTCTAAATGATACTGTAATGTACTCCACTTGTAGTGAAGCATTTGTGGTGTGACACAACGTAATTATGCCAAAGACTTTGGCTATGCTATACTAACATCACAGCAGAGTAAATATACTATTAAAACTTTACTTTTGTTGCTTCTAATGTCTAATCTAGATTCAGCTGCTACAGCAAAGAGGTAATTTGGTTTTCAGTGAAAAGTTTAAACAGATCTTAGTTATAGAAACACAGAACACACTTACTAATACATTACTGCAGGAACATTAAAATCATGTACAAACATTCAATCTGAGTGATGCAACAAGTGCATTTTAACTATGACTGAAAAGAAAATTGTGTTTTGATATTTTGGAAATAACAATGAAGTGCATATAATTTATACAAATACCATTTTTTTTATATGTGCTGTGTGGTATTTTATATATAATCTTTAATCAATTAGTGAATCACAACCAATGCAGTTTCCTACAAATTTTTCAAAAAGCACATGTTTAGGATAAATTTGAATAATTAGTTCCTTCACGAGAGTCTGAATAAACTACTTTAGTATAGAAACTCTCTCCCCCCACATATTGTTACTCTTGGCAGTGGCGTAGCATGGATGTGTTAAAGGTGTGTGCTGCTAAGCAATGAGTATTCAAAACACTTGTCTATGTAACCTTAAGGTTGATAATGGCAGGTGAAGGTGCACTTCACAGCTATACCTGCCTTACGGTAAGTTGATGCTTTAATTAAAAATGAACTGTTGAGATAAGTAAATTTAATTTTTGTATGAAAATTGTTCATAATTATTTAAGAGTTTAACATATGTTATACGATAGTTGGAGGATGGTTGGGTTGGCATTGATGTCTTGGAAATAATCCTTCTGTATATTACTAACAGCGGTTAAAATATTGAAAATTGTTTAATGGAATATGTACATAATGTGTTAATTTTCAGGAAATGAAATAAAATGTATACTATTTACATGTAGCATAAAATATTACAATATTTTAGAGGGGACGTTAGTGGCGGTGGATGAACAATGTGCGTCTGGCTGCAGTGCAGCTGTCAGCCTGGCAATGTTATTGTTGGCGTTTGGTGGAAGGATACATTGTTAGTGTGAAAGCAGATCCAAGCTAGAAGCAGGGCTTACAGAAAGTATCAAGTTACTGTATGGTGGGTATAGTAGCGTACATAGACAAGGAACAAATTCTCCAACAATACATTTTAATCTCTGCGACACAAATACCACGTACTCGAAGCGTATAGGCGGTGCTAATAGCACACACCTTGGAACGCAACCCCGCTATGATGCAACTTCTCAGAATTCACTTGTACTATCTTACAAATTCTGTACTTGAAGAATCCCTGCTAGCAGCCTGTTTCCATCCTTTAATTATCCTTGTAGTCTTACACATTGTATAAATTATTTACATTTTAGTTTCTTGTAGTTTATAGTTGCATCAGTTACTAAAACAATTTTAAGCAATGCTTCTTCTTGACATTTTTCTAAACGGTATAATACTGATTTGTTCCGTATAAGATAGCCATGTCTAGCAATAAGAGTTGTCTATTACATAAATATCAAATTGTGGCAGGTTATGGTAGAAAGAACGTAATATTCCCAGACCTTAAAGAATGTTTTACTTCGATTTGTTGTGGGAAACTAATCTGTAATGTTTTGGAAGATAAGGTACATTTTTTGCATAAGCTGTCACAGTTCTGTATTGTTATGTTGAACCTAATTTTATGTAATGTTTATTTTTCAGAATGTAGGAATTGACAAAGGGGACATTCCAGATTTGACTAAGGTGAGGTTGGTTTAATTTTAATTTATAGTAATGCTGAAGCAATATTGCTTCCCAGATAAACACAGGCCAGGTTTTACAAATTGAGACTGCATGAAATCTTGCATGTCTGTATTTACTTTGTAGGCATGTGTTAACGTTCAGAAGTGCAAATGTTACATGCAGGTGGTAAACATTGTTTATATAGAACATTATTGTTTCAGTTAATTCTGGGAATGTACCATACACACAGCACGTGGGGTGACTTTGCGAAACTTAAAATGATCTGGTTTCGGTCAGTTTAATCAATACACTTTAAGTTTGTAATATTTTATAATCGTATTTTAAGTGGGTACGTACAATTAATTTTTTTTTCTTACTCAACCTGAAAATATAATATTTTGAGTCGCATGTAATTAGTCACATTTTTCTCCACCGTAGAATGGATACTATGCATGTACCTTAACAGAATTTTTATTTCGTTGAGTGCTTATTCTCATTAAGCCCCTGTCACAGTTAAATTTTTGTCTGCAATTACCAATATTTGATAAAAAAGTTGGAAGCTGAATAATTGACTAAATGTGGTTGTCAGACTTCTCCGTCAAAGAAAGTTCGTCAGTTGCTGTCAAACAAAGTTAGTCAGTTACTATCAAATATATTTGAAGATATGTTACACTATCTAATTTTGTTGGAGCTTGTAACCTATATGTTTGGTTACTGTAAGTTTTAAAATAAATGAAAGAAATTTTCTACACAATTTTCTACACATTATTTCAATTTAAGACCATTCAGTATGTTAACTATGCAAAATAAATTACCAGCAAAACTTCAAGAAAGAACAATGTGCAATTTTTCTGCAATATTTCAAATGTTATTTCTCATACTTTTTGTTTGTAGATTTATTCATTTTAATCACAAATGCATGTACTAGGGCTTGAATTTCTAATATTAGTATGATATTTTAAAATAAAAAGCGCTGACAACTAATTAATTTAAATTACATTGGATTGCTGTGTCTTTATCCCAACTGCAGTAATATTTTTGATACAACTCAACATGGTACTTGAATGAATGTTATGATATTTCAGTGTAGTAAAAGATTGATTGTGATAGGTTGAGCTATCCAACATCCGAGAAATTTTGAACCTGTCACAATTTGCAAATATTGGATGAAAACTGGTCATCAAACATCATTTCATTTCATTTTTCATTTCATTTATTTAGCCTTCTTTTGATCCCATTTATTGCCAAATAGACAAGGGATGGTTGAAGTAGTCATAGTACAATTTAAAATTACAATAATGGCATATTAAACCATTTGCACTTTACATCAGTAATCTTTACTCATGAATATTAAATTTATATTTAGTATTTACATTTCAATCACATTTCAATCACATAAAATGCATACCTCCAACAAATATGGCTACGATACTAACTTTTTGTGATGTTGCTAGCATCCAACATTACTTGACCAACTTAATTTGAAGCAATTGGAAGGAAAAATTTGACGGTGTGACAGGGCGTTTAGTTACAGTTTGCTGAACATCAGAACTTCACTTATTTATTTGACTGTTTAAACTTCTTAACATTTTATTTTTATAGTTATGCATTTGATATTTTTAAGAACTTTATTTATTTACATTTTCACGAATTACTTTTTTGTTATATTTTACATAAAAAAAAAAATTAAATGTGTAGGTAAATTTTTTCTTATTTGGTGTTAATGTATTAAGTGTTGCTTACACTTTTGAACATCAACACAGAATAGTGCATTTTTCTCATTTAAATCATTGTCAAAATAGGAACCAATTTCTTAGAAAAATAACAGAGTTACAGTATTAATAACCACAAATTCTATTTTAATATACCCAAAATGTATTCCTTAGAAATAGCCACCTCCTTCCAAACCCCGACTTTTATGCCTTTGCAGTGAATATTTTGAATCATAAGTAATTAATATTAAAATGTTTTAAAATACTCTCTTCAAATTTTGTGATAGTTCGTTATGGTACAAGTACGTGTAAGTAGAGTAAATCTGTGTTTAATTTGGTCTTGTTAATTTAGTTTTTGTATCTTTCTTACTTTCATACTCAGATGCACTTAATTTCTGCCACTGATTTGTTTACTTTTGTATGAAAATGAGATCTGCTCAGTTTTGTTGTGAACCAACCGGCTTGTCATTTGTAGTCTTGTGCACCAGCTATAGTAGCATGCTCGTTATTCCACCCTTGTTAATTACCAAACACGGCAGTATAAGTTACTGAATCCCTCAGATAAACAAGCATTTTTTTCTTGAAAATTTTTAAATTTTGCATTTTTTTAAAACATTTGTGACCATATGAACGTAATTGGAACAGAAATTAAATTCATTATGACATTTTCAGTGGTCTGTTACACCGACAACGAAAATGCAGTATTAACACTTACATAGCACAGTCGGGGTTAGGTTCCTGAAAACAGTTACACAAATTGAAACAACTTAAATTGAGTCAGAGCAGCCCTGCCCACAGCCTATGGGAGATGCAAAGCAACGCTAGGAGCAGCACTGTCGCGCCTTGCAGACGGCCGGAATGGTGATAGAAACGTATTTTTCATATGCGTGGCAATGGAAACACGAGTTTATTTTCATTTTTAAGGGCTCGTATGGGTTAAATGCAGGCTTAAATTAATGTATATAAAACCAATATTGAACACAACGAACTATTTAATACAAAATATGTAATAAATTGTTTAGTATATCCCATATTATTCATTGAAGTGTGCATTAGAAGCGACGCGGAATAAAGCCGCATGGCGAGTGTGTAGCAGTAAACGATTTTGTTATGCGTAAAATACAATTTATAAGAAA
>PNEQ01002956.1:162420-188764 GCA_003012365.1 Medauroidea extradentata | reverse complement strand
GGGTAGTCTTTTCCACCGTGTGCCGAATCGCGCCACCCACAAGCGTATGAGGGGGTAGTATTTTCCACCGTGTGCCGAATCGCGCCACCAACAAGCGTATAAGAGGGTAGACTTTTCCACCGTGTGCCGAATCGCACCACCCACAAGCGTATGAGGGGGTAGTATTTTCCACCGTGTGCCGAATCGCGCCACCAACAAGCGTATAAGAAGGTAGTCTTTTCCACCATGGAAAACAGTATCAGAGTTATATGTGAGGAGTCTAGCATCAATTAGGAGATCCAGCATGTAAAAAAATGTCAGGTGGAGAATATTTACTTGAAAAAGACATAATCAGGAAAATCAGCATCTCTAAACAGCTGAAAGAGCTTGCCGAGACTCAAGAGAGCAAGCATATAAAATTTCTGTCTAATGCCAATATGTCTACAGTTAGAGTATCGAAGCTACTCCAGAAACATGACATCAGAACTATTCAGTGGCCTGTAAACGAACTTATACATTCATCCGTAATGCCAAAGACAAAAATCAATACAAGTACTGTTATGGCAATTGTAAGGCTAAATTTTCATTCGAATAAGTCTGTAATAAACATATACGATAACGAATGTCAACCCACCTCGAAAAACATCTTGCAGACATCAGGTACAACAGATACATATCAGCCATAGTCCAACGTTACTTTGAAATTTATTTTTAAAAAGTCTGAGCAGGTGGCAAATTATCACAACTACACGCTAAGAATCACCAGAGAAGCCAAAGAAATCAGGAATCTTCATAACAATTTATCAAAAAAGATGTAAATCACCTCAGTAATATTCGGAATCCCCTTCTCAATACTGTCAAAGTACAATATCACATCCACAACAGTATCAGAAAACGAAGGCCCGGGTGAACCACAGTAAACAAATGAAAAACAAGATCGTCCCTGATTGATCATAGGTTCTCGACCTATCACAGCACAATTGGGATGTGATTAGCTGGCATATATATATATATATATATATATATATATATATATATATATATATATATATATATATATATATATATATATATACCAAACTTGTGTAGTCCGATTCGCAACAGTCTAAAAGTTATGAATTTTTAAGAAAATTTTACTGTACTCTACCTTAAACTGATCATTTATTGATGGTAAAAAGTAATGGTCCATGTGGAACAAAATTCGTATACACCAAAGGTGATTAGTGTCGTCACATTTAAAAACACATTTAACGTCACTGAGAGTACAGCTTCGTGGTGTAAAAAAGTTGCGTTTGGTTCGGAAAGATGCCTCCAGTTTGCACGAGGAAAAAGAAAAAAAAAAATAATAATAATAATAATAATAATAATAATAATAATAATGGGTGTAATTCCTGAATAGCCTCACAAACATATTCTCTGAATTTATTAACAATACCACATCTTTGCATACAGAATATTGGTTATTGTGTGATACATCTAGGGTGCACAGTGGTGTAAAATCACCAACATATCTTGCAGCAGATCATATGACACCCTAACAAACACGTCTTTTCTAGTCTAGAAACAATGCAAGATCTTGATCCGAAGGAAACGAAATGAATGTAATGGAGCAATTAGTGCAGCTCTTGACAGCGATGTCTTGTAAGCCGAAGAAGGTGCCGGCCCCTTTAGCGCAGTCGGTACAGGGTCGGTCTGCGGTGCGAGGGGTTCTCGGTTCGCAAATGGACCCGGGCATGTTTCATGTTGTCCTTCACATAATGTCGCCCTTATCGACTCTTAACACCTCGTTTTAAAAACTGTAATACCCTCACATTCACCCCCACCTCCATCATGGTGAATAATGTGAGCATGGAGTGGAACTGGAACGGAAAACAGGGGTACACGAAAGGACCAGCTCCCAGGCCATCTTAATGTATTAGCCACAATTCACACGTGCAGAAAAGAAGCTTCTGACGCTATTCAGGAATTACACCCAGTTACCTATTATTATGGGAAGCGAGCTGACTAGCCTGTACATAAACGCGGCCGCTGCGAATATGAAGCAACAACTATGTAAGGGTATCTGGTGATGTAATTAGTTTATGTTAATTTTCCATTTTGATAATTTCAGTTTTGTTTAATGAAATAACTGACTATTACCACTTTTATTATTAACATTACATTCTATCCTTACAAATTAAACAAGTTACATTCAAAATACATTTCAGTAATTTCAAACACTGTGAAGTTATTTTATTTCAATAGAGTTACGTTTAATTATTTACTCACACACTAATTTCAACCTTATTGCCGATTTTCACATTGTGTGAATCTGCTGCAAAACGTTATGTTTTCACATTTACTGCATCGACGTTTGACAATTTAAAATATTGTATTATACTAATTAATTGGTAATGGTATGGTGTAGTTTTTCCACACTGAGAAAAAGAAATGGTACAATAAAATATAATTTGTTTCCCTCAAACAAATGGTACGTTCATATATGACAGAACAAATATACATTTGATAGAACTAAATAATATGTTTGGTGAAATATGTTTGTGCTTACCAAGCTGCATTTGTTTGAGTGAAACAATAAGAATGTTTTAGGTAACTATCCTGCCATTGTCCGGTTGTTTAAAATAGAAAATAAATTAATTATTCGCCGATTTTCCTATTTCGGAGATACTATTCACGTTTTTATTCATGTACTGCATGTTTTTATTTGGCAGAGGTGGGATTTGAACCCGAAAACCTAAAATTAGAAGTCTATTACCTTAACCACTAGACCAGCAGAACTGTTGAATAATGGTAGGGTTATGATGATACATCAGGAAAAGTTAACAAAATTGGGTATGTGTTTATTAAACCGATAGAAAATTAATGGGTTGCGTTTGTTACATTTTTTATTATTAATAACCACATTTTAACGAATAAGTTGCCAGCGTGTCCGACATCTTGATCACGTTATACAAACAACTGTTTGTTTAACACAACAATGATAATACATCTTTCCCGCAAACAAATGTTAAGTACATATACGGCGAAACAAGTATATATTTGGTAGAACCGAATGACATGTTTGATCACAAATGTTTACGCTAACCAAACTACATTTGTTTGAGAGAAACAACAACGAATGTTTCAAGTGAAAATTCAGTTTATTGCCACAAATATAGACTGAGACAACTAACTGCCACTTGGTTATGCCAACAAAATATTGTTTAACTAAAACAAATATGTTCAACCATATTACCTGGTTACAGTAAAAAAATTTGTATGTTTTTTGTAAACAAGGCGTTTTTAAGTGAAACATCGAATGTTTCAGTAAAACACATATTCCTCAAACAAATATATTTTGTTATGTGAACAATTTCTTTCTCTCAGTGCAATGGCGTGTGATCATTTATGTGACCCATTAATATTTTTTTACCTCGTTCAATTTGGAGGCATCTTTCCGAACCAAACACAACGTTCGTGTTAAGTGTTTTTTTTTTTTACACCACGAAGATGTGCTCTCAGTGACGTGTACTGTGTAAAATGTGACGACACTAATCACCTTTGGTGTAAACAAATTTCGTTCCCCATGGATAAGTTTAATTCTACTACAGGTTAGAAAGATCAATGTTATAAGTTTGGCACAGGGAAAATTTCTGCCACTTGAGCGCTGATATCGCTAGTGCACCAAACTGACCAATCACAGAACTTTCCTGAATTTTAAGATACATTAAGTTGATAATTTAAAACGCTAAATCGGTTTCTTTTCACTTTAAAATTAAATTAAATTACTAATATAATTTCAAAATTTATTTATATTTAATTTTTCTACGGTTTCGTATTTTTCTGGTCACTTAGCGACTGAAGCGAAACTAGTGGCAGAAATTTTCCCTGTGCCAAGCTCTCCCATAAGAAAACGTGTTTTCTTTCTAACCTGTAGTAGAATTAAACTTACCCATGGACCAATCCTTTTCCAACATCAGTAAAGGTTTAGTTCAAGGTAGAGTACAGCCAAATTATCTTTAAAAATCCATAACTTTTAGACGGTTGTGAATCGGATTATACAAGTTTGGTTGGTCTTTGGCCCCTCTATCACCCACCCCCTTATTGACGTTTACTCCCGAAACATCCTGTATATATATATATATATATATATATATATATATATATATATTTTTCCCCTAATAACAATATTTTCTCACAAGACCTTATATGTAAAGGGAAAATACTATGTATACACGTATGCGTGTATGTAGAAAATATTGTATTGGAATAAACATTCCACCCACGGTGTTTAAAAAGTCTTCGACTACTAGTTCACAAAGATTTTCTTGTAAATAATACCATTTATTTATTATTTAATTTGTAAGATTAATATTATAGTTGAAAGGTGTTCGATGGAACGAATATATTATGT
Source organism: Medauroidea extradentata (assembly GCA_003012365.1). NCBI lineage: Eukaryota > Metazoa > Arthropoda > Insecta > Phasmatodea > Phasmatidae > Medauroidea > Medauroidea extradentata. The sequence continues at coordinate 184,392 of PNEQ01002956.1, read as the reverse complement.
TTGCAGGAGAATTCGTGGAAAGGAGAATGCGTTTATGAAATAGACCTCAACAAAGATGAAAACAAGTTCCTGATTGGTCACAACATTGATGGTCAGATTTTGTTCCCAGCTTCAAGTTATCTGGTAAGATTTTCAGGGGTGACGATTTTGTGTCTATATACATATATACATTTTAATAAATGTGTACTTGTTTATAAATATAAGTTTGAGTTAGTTTGATCAGTTCTGCGCGGAAATATTTTTAAGATTTCACTCCATAATATGCATGCACTTTACAGTTGTTGCCTAGGACATATTTCTCTAGTGCCAACGTTGCCTTGATTCCCACATTTACTTAACTGCCCAGCCAACCTTTGATACACTGCTATTAAATTAAGAGCGCTGTCTGTCTGGTTAAGGATTCTTACGTGTCAAAGGCCAAAAATTGCCGGAACAGTAAGGGCGACTGAGACACGTACATCTAATTCATCACCACCTCTACGTAAAAGCCATTGAACTGGCTTGCAGTCCAAGCGTGGTTGGCTAGCATACTGCTGTTATTAGCAACGACTCTATTGTTGTATGTCGTAATATTTTAGAAAAATGAATACTGTGATCCAGTTTGGTAGTATTATATTTTCCCACATATAGATGATGGTGAAAACGCCCGCTTTAACGGTTTAAGGGGATGTCAAAACGAAAATGACAAAACATTCCAGTCTGACACAAAAATTTTCTTCATTGCTATTCGCCCACATACTGAATTAAAAATATTGCACGGTTATTGAAAGGCAGAAATACCACTGAAGCTCTACACGCCTATTGATGACTGGTAAAGAAGTAACCCTTTAAGATATACCTTAGCCAACCGTTGTGTATTTTAATAAAACTGGAAAGTAGGGCATAACATGTTTCTTTACTGTGCATTTAGATAATTACGAAACACTTTATTTATGTAAAGTTTATTACTTGATTTGTTCTGTGCTGTAGTGCTTAGACGCATTTCACAGCACGTAGGAAAGCTCCTGGTGAGCTAAACTTTGCTTACAAATAATATAGTACAACTATGACTTGTCTTTCAGTGACTGAAGTATCGTTCATCATTTGCTCACTAAAAGCGACCCTAGTTCGATTTTTGAGTGAAACAAGATCAAAACTCTTGTTTAATGGTGGACACTGAGGATTGTTAAAAGAGTTGAAATTCTTAACCCCACAACCTACCAAACTTAGTAGAGTAAACCTCGACCATTCATGAAATGATTCGGGAACAGTGATACTGTTCTTCTGTTACCCCATTGAAATGATATTAATGCAACGCCCGCGTGAGAAGCGTGAAAACGACAAGGGTGAGTAAAACTCTTTACTCAATTGTAAATCTTATAAATGTGCACCACGCCTCACTTCCAGACGTACGGTATTCCCTCCTGCCGGCCACAGACTTGTTCCTGAATCAGTTATGACGTAACGTTAAAATGACTATGGAGAATGTAGATAAACTCTTTATGGCAGTCACATAGTACGCGCTTCAAATGCAGTTTATAAAAGAATAAATATTCTAGTGACTCTATTTTGCTTATGCACGAATAATGCTTCTCTCAGGACACCACGCAGATGATAAAAACCCGTTTAGAAACCCTCTAAAGTAAAAGATAACGGCCTTATCAGACTGCTGTTTTTCAGTGCTGAAGCGGTTTTCACCAGTTAATGGTTATTCCGTAAGGTTCTATTGTAACAACAATTCAAGAAAAGCTTGTTGCTTGGCTGTTAAGTTCTTTGTGCATAGCGGCGATGAGGCAGTTACTGCTCAAGTCAGTTTTGCCGTTAGCGTTTGTTCGCTTATGCTCCAAGAAATGCTTCCGGCGTCTTTAAAACATTCCGCGTGGGGATGATGACTCTTAAAAATTACAGCGAAAACACCCGTGTTAACAGTTATGCACCCAAAATAATTTACTTTGCATATTGTTAGGGATTCTGTAAAGAGTTTACACATCCTTGATTGCCTGGACATACCTTTCTCACATATGATCAGAAGTTCTGATATAAAACATCTGTAAGCTCTGAATACTGTATGGTGGACTCAGCAAGCGGTTTTGTCTCGCTTGTTTAGTCAAACTGCTGATAGGCTTGCATGTTAGGAAGAGGAGGCCTCACGTGTTTCATTCAACTAATGCAGTATGCGCATCAGACAAACATCACATCACCATGTGTGTGTGCTGAAATTAAGGTATTTGGAAAGAGTGCAACAAAGCGATAGTTTTGAGTACTTGATAAAGATGAGTAAGCAGGAGCACAGGAATAAGTTAGAAACAAGGAACAGCACCAAGAAAATGCGTTGATCAAAAGTAATTTGAACCTCATTTTACACTCAAATAATACGTTCAGAAGTATCTCCGATGAAAATCGAGCCCTGATTGCCGTAGTGTACGGCGAGTGGTATGGTCCACGTGGGAGTTGCCTCGGTGAAGCGTGCAATGAGTTGATTGCTTTGTGGAGGATGATATCATCTGTACTAAAAAAATGAAACAGCTTCGATATATTTCTTTTAATACAAAGTCCTTGTTAGTACAAACTCGTCTTTCTCCGTCATTGATTGATACATGGAATATGATGTCCGAGCTGTACACTTAGTAGTAACAATGATTATTTTTTGCCATATTTTAATAATAAATTATTGCCGGTGACAAAGTGCGTTATCAATATACTAAAGAAAATAGTCAAATATTAACTTTTTAATTACATACGTTTGCAATAGCAGGAAAAAAAATTGTAAATGTAGGCAAGGTTTAAACCAAACCATCTTTACTTTTATGCGTACCAGTAAATTTGTATCTTTCTGCCATTAGTTTGTATAGATGTATGATTATAAGTAATTAAAGTAATTAACGTAGTAGTACGTGTTTGTACATACACACATACATACGTAATATTTTACCGCACTGGACAGTTTAAATCCGAGGGTACAGTCAAATATATATTTTAAATTGTTTTACGGTTTATTCAAACCTCACTAGTACAAAGTTTAGGGACTCAGATCCTTTGAGTCCTGTGTTCAAGAGTGACTGAATTAATACAGTTGTGGTGTTCATGTGTCCTAGGAGCTGGTGTGGAAGACGTTTGCAATTATGAACGGCAGAGTGCACTTAGAGAAGCTCCCAGTTGTGTTCGAGAATGTGCACTTCCATCGCTCCACCGTCATGTTCAGAGAGGGCTTGATCAGCTTCATCGTCAAAATATTCCACGGGTCCGGAGCTTTCGAGGTTTGCAGCTCTGGTTGCCTGGATGTGTCTGGTCGCATCTACGCTCCTGAGAACGTCACCAAGGAGATGTTGGAGCCCTCCTTCCGAAGTGGAAAATCTGCACAGGCAGAATACTTGCCACTCACCAGCGAGGACATATACAAGGACTTGCGTCTAAGAGGCTACAACTACGAAGGAGTCTTCAAGGGAATTGTCTCTGCCGATAATCAGTGTTAGTATAATATCGCTTTAAATTTAGAATTACTTCATTTCCACAATAAAAAATATTCGTGGTTTCATTCTCTAAGAGCTCTTAAGAAAAAGTGTAAAGTCGTTATGTAGAACTGCTAATGAGAATTAATTCGTTGTGAAAACTGTGAATATACATCTTAGTTACATAAAATATATATTTAGACTCATGCTTACTGAATTTAACACTGAATATATATTAATTTCGTGTTCAGCCCTACTTTTAAAATTCGTCTAAAATGCTATTGTGTATAATTTTTTGGCTGGCTCTAGTACGATTATTTTTTGTCACAGTAAAGGTAATAATTGTTTCCAGTCAGATTGATAGTGTTTACTCGAAATTTTTTTTGTGTATCTGAAGATGCGAAAAAAATTACAGTTATCACTTATATGTGGCCGAATCCTGTAAAGGCACAAAAAATCTGCATATATTAGGCCTAAATAACAAAGGAAACTTTTACTTCTTTGGCAACGTTACAGTTACTGAATGGCATATCCAGACAACTGTATAAAATTATTTTGTAAAGATATGTCGTATAAATATTTCTGAAGCTGGATCAATTCCACTTAGCTTAGTGTGATTGTTAGTTATGAATAAACTAGTAGCTTCTGCCCGAGACTTCACGTGTTTATAATATAGGCTATATATACATACATAAATACACACACACACATATATAGGTGTGTGTGTGAGAGAGAGAGTGAAACAGAGAGAGAAAGAGAGTTCTTCTTAACTTATGCTACAAAATTTGGGAGGGAATTCCTTATAAAAATGTAAGGTATAGTTCCCTGTGACACTTTTACCAGCGAAATTATAAAGGGAAAAATTCACCATTGGAAATAAAATTTTAAATTTTAAAGCTGTATCGTGGCAACATACCGTAAAAACAATACCGTGTTAAATTTCAATTCACGGCACAATGATTAGTATTATTGAGATCTTCAACCCATCAAGAAACCGCTGATCAAGACCTTCCTTTCGTGAAAATAACTGAGGTGGTCTCCTTCGTATTGACTAGAACTTTTGTGCCTTTGGGAGTTTTCAACATTTCACATTTCCTTTGTGAGCAGTACATCCTAAGTAACAAGGAAAGGTCCTCTTGCCAATATACTAATAGAAATTTTTGATTTCAAGGATGAATTTCTCCCTTCAGAACTGCGATAGGCCATAATTTCATCGGGTAACACAGTACCTGATTTTTTATGAAAAGAGGGGAGCCTTCCCTTTAATTTAGTAAATTGAGTTAAGGAATATATATATATATATATATATATATATATATATATATATATATATATATATATATATATATATATATATATATATATATATCTGTGTGTGTGTGTGTGTACAAACACATACGCACAAAAATTTTATCAGAAACATTTGAGACTTCATGCACTACTCACCAAAGTTTAATGGCTAATTTTGTGGGTACCTCAATCTGTGCCCCTTATACATAATTTCGTGGACGTTTTCGTAAACGTAAACTAAATGAGCTGTAGATACATGTATGAAATAATATATGGAAAATATAGTAAAATATTTTAATGATTTTCTTACTTCGTGGCTCATAAAATGATAATAAAGTGTTAATAAACGTCTCAATTATATTTGTGTACTGTTTTTAATTTCCAGGTTTAAGCGGAGATCTGAAATGGTGCCAGAACTGGGTAACTTTCTTGGACTCCATGCTCCAGTTCTCCATACTGCGCAGAAACTCTCAAGAATTACTGTTACCAAAAACGATACGGAGACTTATCATCAATCCTAGCATTCAGAACGTCTTGGCTGATGGGATGCCGGTGCCAGTACATTGTTACACAAACATTGGCGTCACCATAGCTGGTGGCGTGGAAATACACGGTATTAAGACAAATATAGTACCGCGGCGGTACTCAGACAACGATCAGTCGAAACTGGAGAAATGCTGTTTCGTGCCTTACACCAATGATGGACAAACTGAGGTACCATTGCTTTATACTTTTTGGTCCTGGCAGTGATCGTTACGTGAAAATGTTCAATAAACAATGTCGATAAGTAGACAAAATGTAATTACAAAGTGCATTTCAGACAAACTTTTTTTTTTTTTTTTTGTAATTTGTAAACATAAAAATTATTAGCTTGTTATCTTTAATTGAGATTAACACAGTTCTTTATAATCTGTTACGGTAATTTCATTTAGAATTCAGGAAGTTTTGTCGGCGTGTTTTACTTACATGTCACGTGCAGTAACGTAATGCCTGCCTCTATGCATACCGTAAAACGGGTTGATTAGAAACACCGGGGTGAATAGAAACTAAATTAGAAATAAATTCTTGGCTTACACATTTTGCTCTATAATAAGATATATATAAAACTACTATTTGCAAACTTTTTTAACTTGCATACCTAAAAACTGAATTTTTTAAAACATAATTTATACCGAAAATTTAGCTTTAAAATTGTGTTCCTATTCACCCCAGTTTTTCTAAGCACCCGTTTTACGGTACAGATTTTTTTTTTTTTTTTTTCGCAAATGGCATGTTTGATGTTTTGTAATTTTCCATAAGGAGTATGTACGTGGATTTTGGAGTGGGATTTTTTTTTTCATATAAATTCTGACGTTCAACAATCGATCAATGCAGTAACGCGCGTTCGTAACACGAAGTAAACAATTTAGCAAACCACCCCCATAAATAATCTATGATACAACACCGATAGCGCCCATTGTAAGACAAACGTGAGAAGAGCAGTGCACGTTGCCGTGTAATTGTGACAACACTACCCATCTTTCACAATAGGTACACGTTCAATTTGTTGTGGGTTGCCTACCTGTAAGGCGAGACACTTTCTGTTTCACGATTTCTCGAAAATCGTCCACCTGAGCGTGTTCGGACAAGAGGACCTTTTTCGTTACATACGTCTCAATACTCAATAAAACTTCTTCAAATGTTCGAAGTTCCAAATGCAACGAAAGTTGTATGAAACCCAAGAAAGACCATCCCTCTGTTTCATAAATAAATAAATATAAATAAATAAATATGTGTGTGTATCTGTTTGATTTTATTATTAAGAGTATCTGAACAGATATCTTGTTTTCTATAACTTTGTAGAGATTATTAATTTAATAATAAATTGTAGCATCAAACTAATAACGTACACTTGAATTTATTTTCTGTAGTCAGATTTATATTGTGTAAAGCACAACATGTTTGTACATTTGAACAACAGTTTGTTTATTTTTCAGTTAACACCTCTTTCTGGAAAAGTTGATGCACTGACTATACTTCTACAGATTGTCCTTGAGAACCTCAGCAACGCAGAAAAAATAAATGTAATAGAGTTCGCAAATAATATTCAACCCTTAGAAACACTGTATCAAAGAGTAATTGATATATTGGGCGAAGAGACCGCGATACAGGTAAGTTCTACCGCATAAATTGTGTTTGCAGTTCAGGTTGATGTTAATTTTACTACCTCTGTTTTGTAACTTTATGTTAAAACTTAACCACTTATCTTGACAAAATACGATTCAAAGGAAATGTGTATAACCAGTTATCAAGGAAAATTTTAATGAAGAAATATAAAAAAATGTTTCGTACCTAGTCACAACATTTCCTGAATTGGTAACGATTTCATTATTTGCATATCCAAACTACTATAGTTGTTGCCAATGTTAACAAATTAAAGTGAGAAGATAATGAAAGTTTTAAAATCTATACATACGTGATAAGCGCTGTCGAGCAATAACAACATAGTCCTTATTGCAATTACAGGCAGGCAGCGAAGTAGAAATGGTTAAGTTCAGAGTTCACTTTTTACACAAATGTCGGCACCTCTACCCATTTTACAGCACATTTTCCGGTGTAACCTAAGTTATAAAATGCAGGATGTCAACTGACAACTACGAAGAGAGACTTGTGCATCGTTCACAATTATTATTTATAATTGATTACAATGACTGGCGCCAACTTCAACAGGAGTTGTCGGTTGTGGCCTTCTGATACGAGCGAGCAATACGTGTTTACACTATTTCTTCAGTAGTAGTATTGGGCGCATACCTGATTAAGCACCTTGCCATATCCGATATTTTCACAAACGAGAGATCATTAGATAAGGTAACTAATAGCAGGATGTTTCACTCTCTAAATTAACCCTTTCATGACAATGCATTTTGCTATAATTTATATATGGACAGCTAGTGGTCTACGCACAAAGAATGCAGATTGTTACATTGTACAAAAATTCTTTAAAATTAAAAATTTTTTAAATGCCAATGTGTTCCTGTAAGTGTGAAACAAAGTTGAGATTTGTTTTATGGTACTGGTAGACTAAATGACTGCTTATGAATATATTCTAAAATTTCATTTATATTAGTTGTGATTGCTGCTGTAAAATATAAATTCATGTATATCTTTATTTTATTACGGTCATGAATATTATTTTGTAACACAAATGACATAATTCTTTGTCGGTGTACGAAAACATGTATACAGGAAGTGACGTAGAACTAGATGAATTAAACAAATCATTTCGAGGAAAAAGAGTCTCTATGTGAAAGCCTGATTTGAAATTTTCTGCCCGTATAAAATATTTATTTGACAAGAAATGTGTGTTATTATAAACACAAGTTTATGCTAAAAACAGTTGGTTGAATGTGCATAGATTGATTTGTGAACATAATAAAAACGAACAGTTTTTTTGTTGACACTCGTAGGTGGGTACAGTGATAATGCAGACAGCAACCATTAAACTTGTGGAATTATACCAAACCGCAGTATTTACCTACTTTGAATGCGGTAACTTAACAGAAGATTATATAAGGGCATCATATACTGACACATTCTTTTGCATTTAATATAGAACTGGCAGGGTCAAACCGACCAGTCACTTCATCACTAATCTGTCAAAATTATATGAAAATGTTTACGTACATACTTCAAAAAAAGAAATAGTTACCCGAACACCCACACTGTATGCGTGGTTAACGTAATTTGTTACAGACAGTTCGCTTATAGAGTACCAACAAAAAAATTATAAGTTAAATATTTGCGAAACATTCGTTGAGGAATTGTTACGATATGGCCAAGCAGGCCGGACAATGAGAGGATTGGGCTGCAACTAGGCCAGCGTTGGGAAACCAAGGAAGGCAGTCACTCCCCCCCCCCTCATAGTGCCACAATAATGAGGACAATCACGCCGGTATAACGCCTTGTTACCCAGTAAACCATGTCTGTCATCCGCCAACATTCGTCTTATCAACAGCAGTCCAGTTCACCTCCGGGGCTCGGGGGTCGAGTCCCGGCGGGGGCGTGCTCGTTCTTCGAGGTCGTCTGCCTCTTCAATCCAGCTTCAGTAAGGTTATGAGATTTAGTTAGGCGGCAGCAAACCTGTTATATTCCTCCATTTAAAGTGATGTATTCATAGGCTAATCAGTAATATTGCGCTCCCCTCCTAAATTAACATAATACATTGCACCAGTTTTTTTTGTCTCAGAGTACCTGCCGTTGAGGTGGAGTAAACGACCGTTTATGTTTATCCATAACTGCCCACTCTTATATATCCATTTAACCCTAAATAACCCTTAATAAACCCACAGTGAAGGAATCATCTAAATAAACCCACTTAATAAAATTTGTAACGCAATGAACTACGATTCATTCATTTTTACCAGAGAAAAAATATATATAAAAAATACAATTGTAATTTTTGAAAAGAGAAAAAAAAACCCTGGTAAGAGAGAGAGCGGTTTTGAGCAGAATCGTGGACGTGTGTTCTAGAAAAGCAAGTGATACACAAACCGACAAGTAAAGCCAAGCAAACTTTAGCTGAAGTTAAAACATAGCTTCTGTGTTTCTCTGTATCGGTTTCGTTGTTTCGTCATATTTTACGTATGTATAGTCGTCGTATTTTTTCACTAAGGGTTGTGTGTTGTCTAGTATTTGATCCAGTAAATATACATGCTAACATTATCGTGTTGTACTGAGTATTTTCAGTTGTTCTGGTTACTTAGTTCAGTTCTTCCCTTCTAGTATATTTTTTTGCACACATACACCTATATAGTAGTTATCGTTCCTAATTCATCGTGGGATTTATTATGTATTTTATTTTACACGCATGTTCTAAATACAAATAATATATTGGTCATTTTCTTCTTTAATCTTGGGTTTGTTTCGCTTGATTTTCTGGGACGTCACATTACTGCAATGGCGTACATCTAAAATGCTGCTCAAAAACATACGTAACATTTGTATTTGTTGTATTAACTGCATGTAATAATTATGTAGAATAACTGAGATCATTCTACTATAGTTAGAGACACTGGTAAATCGCGGGAAAAGTTGATTGTTTGCTAGGCTCCAACATGCTATGTATAACACTGGAGGTTTTTCATGTGTATTGGCTATAGTTTATATGAAGCACCGTGTCCCTCTTCAACATGCCTAGTTAGAACTGTACAGTTTTAACACAGCACGTGTGTGATTTGCCAGAAAACTGTTCACACGTGTCACGATTGAGATACTATAGTTTATTGGAGACTATGCTAAATATTTTCGCGATTTTCCAGCGTCTCTAACTATAGTTAAGTTGGAATCGTCTACAGGCTGTTCGGGAATGAATGGTCGTAAATAACATAAGTGGTAGAAAACGTAAAAAGAAACAATATTTGTTGGGGAGAACATTTTCCCGAAAATAGCACAATGCAAAGGTGCAGGGACACACAAGTGCGTAAATTAAAAATTTTACAGGGCCCACTCCGCGGCGCCAATCCAGTGGCTGAGAGGGTGAACGATACCTAGAGCCCGGTAGTTTTCGCGAAAAGATTTTTGCACCACTTTGTTTCAGTGCCCTACGTGCGCACCTGCATCTCTGCTTTCAGTGATTAGTTGCCGTAACATATAACGTCTGGATGTTAAATCCGCAAATCACAGACGTGTTTTGCCACAGTTATACATGTACTGATTGGCACAGTCAAATGAATAATTACTCTGCGAAGTGGAGCTGCAGGTGTAAACGTAAGACACTCACAGAAAGTGAAGCAAACATCTCGCGGGCCCTAACGATAGCAGCCAAATTACAAACAAAATAACAGGAAAAATGCGGGTGGCAGGCGTTTCGGCGCATACGCATAGTAAGTCTGTCAAACAAGGCACATATTTACGACATATGTTCGAAATTCCACCCTCCTCTCAACACTGGCGTTGCAGCTCCGAAGCATGCTGTCTCACATTAATTTAAACCCTTGCGGTGCATCACGCAGTTGTTCGCAAGCCGCCGTGATACGTTGTTGTGAGTCCAACTATGTCTCAACCGGCGGCGTCACGTAGACTTGGCTCTTAAGGGCGCCGCCTACCAGCGCGTGAGAGGCTCAAAAGCGACGGGGCAGCAAGGTCGACCTTGAAGCGCGCATCAAATGACGCGTCACCTCAACGAGCCAAGTGCTGAACTAGCCTGCAAGCTTCCCGCCGAACGATTTTTACTATGGGACACTAAGCGGTGACCATATAGTTTTATTGGTGGAAAGTCTGCAACTAAGTTCAGTGCATGTCGCAATCTGAGTTTCACACACATCCGGTTAGTACATTTTGAAGTACGGCAGTCTGAAAAGGCCGTTTTTAGCCATGTTGGAGGACTTAGAAACAGCGTTTTTAATTAGCGTCGCGTCTTAACAATAACGTTCCGACCTTGTCTGAAGTTTGTTTTCTATTCGTACGTCGGCACAATGGGCACACGTGGAATATTTTCGTAGATAAAACCTGTTTGCGAACACACTGCAACGCATTTGAAGCGTGGGGTAGGCGGCCGCCTAAATGTGGATCCACAGAAAATAATCGATAGGGTTTAGGTCAGGCGAACGAGGGAGTCAGGGGGCCGGTCCACCCATGCGGATTCTTGTAACTCTACACGTGGCTGTTTCCGTTGTTAAACATATATAGAGCCCACGATTTTCAGTGAAAAGAATTCTGCAACAGTTTGTTTCAATGCCTTATGCGCACATATGAAGCTCTGTTTCATCGATATTGGCAGAATGTATAATTGCACAGACGTGGCTCATTTGACTGTGCCAACAGGAACAAGGTTACTGCGACACCACACATCTGTGATTTGTGGGTAGAACACTAGACGCTGTGAGATAAAAACAGCCAATCACTGACCATGAAGCAGGGCTGCATATGTGCACATAAGGCGTTGAAATAAACTGTTGCAGAATTCTTTTCGCGAAAAACCGTGAGCTTTAAACATACCGTCACGTGTTAACATTGCCTCGTCGCACGACAATATTGTTTCACTGAATAAAGGGTTTTCAGTTTGTTGTGCGATAAACCACTGACAAAACGCAACTCGTTTTGGGAAGTCTGATGGCTCCAACGCCTGCTCTGGTTGACGATGGTAAGGACGCGACAGTTCTTCATGGCAAACCTGCCACACGGTGTTGTGAATAACGCAGATGGTGTGCACTATGGTGCGAGTGCTGGTTGATGGGTGTTCGGCCACATGCTCCAGGACATGTTCCTCGAAATGTGGCGTTCTCACAGTTCGCCTGGCAGCAACGTCAACCATTTGTGGAATCACACTCATAGTCTCACTCAGCCTCTGGTCAATACGTTTGAACGTCCTCCTGTCTGGTACACGTCTGTTGTGATAGCGCTCTTGGTAAATGCGGACTGCTTCTGCTGCATTTCCTCTTGCCTCTCCATATACCAAGTGCATATCAGTCATGTCTGCGAATGTCTATTGTGGCATGCTGTTAATATTCGTAAATCCTTTATTGCAATACCACGTGCATTCAACTGTCAACCGTCAACCCTGCAGTAATCATACACAACGCAACACATTCAAGAACTACAAGCCAACATCGATGTGCTGTACAGCGGCCTGTAGGTCGCTTCTATCTGTAGGCACATGTGTGTGGCCCTCCCTCCTCCCTTCATCGTCCCCTGATACTTGATTCCAGTTCAATGACGCATCATCTCAGCCACTGTATTATTGGTGCCTCAGAGCGCGAGCTATTCAAATGTGCGCACTTGTGTTTGTCCCGGCATCTTTGCAAGGTGCTATTTGGGGACAAATGTTCTCCAACAAATAATACTTATTTTCACGTGGTCTACCAGCGAAGTGATTTACGACCATTCATTCCTGAACATCCTGTATAATTGAATGAAAATGACAAATTCTAACAGAATAAATTCACGTTTATGAAGTCTTAAAGCATAAATAACGTCTTTGTGCGATTTTGACTATCTCGTCATGCTAGATACATTCATACTTCAAACACGAGACGGCACTTTTTAGTTACAAAATTGGTAATTTTACAAAATTTTGGGCTAGTCTGATTTCGCTGATGTGTGATATAATTTTCTTGAACAAGTAACATCTTGTTTTGTGTTAACAGGTTCAGAGCGCTGTAGTCTGCCGTAAGACAGAAGACTTTTCAAAGTATGATACAATAACTGATACCAAATTCGTGCAGCCTGAGTTTGCAAATGAAGCATTCCCTGTCAAGGATACACACCTCTCTATAGTATCAGACTCACTAACGAAACCGTCATTAATGCTGAGAAATATCGCAAAAATAATTAACTGTGGAGCATTCATTTTGCTCAGGGAGTCAGCAACAGTGAATGAATGCACAGCCAGGGAATTAGGGCTTGAATTCGTATCAGCTCAGCAAGAAGGGAAAAACATCTATACATTACTTAGGAAGGTAAGTTAAATGAGATAAATTTTAAAAGATATATTTGCTAACATAGTAACGAAGTTTTTACTTTAACAAAGAGTTCACTTAGATATTTAATATTTATTACATTTTTCCTATTATTCACTAACGAAAAGAAATATAGAGAACGTACTGTTCTAACGTTTTGAGGAATTGTTCAGTAAATACAACTTTTACATTTAGAAGCATAACGCCTGAAATATTACTAAACGGTCCCATTTGTGAATAACCATACCAATCACTTTGTTTTTATTTTATACTGGAGTATTCCTGAAATGCAAAATTAGGTGATAATGAGTTGAAAAGTCTCTCAGGTTTTGCACTAATCTACATAGCCTATTTCTAAGTTATGCTGTCTTCCGAACGAGGACATATGACAATACACTCTTACGAAATTTAAATCTTGTATTATGACGTGCCAAAATACCTAATTCTGTTTACATGTATCGTATTATGTCCATCCAAACGAAATAGCAGCCCAAATTTTCAAATGACCGCCATTTTTTAAATAATCTTCTCACGTGGTCGGTAAGTATAGGTAGTTAGGAATAAAGTAAACACTTTTGAAAACCTGATTACCGTTTCCTTTTCAGATAACTTATAGTTCTTTGAAACTTTTTTAAATACAGAAGGAAACAAGAGTAACAATAAAAGAGTACATAATGTACCTAACTTATATGTTCAGGTCTGAAGTCACAATAAATAATACTGTTATTGCTATTCTAGACAGTATGGCCTTAAGGTATGCTTATTTTATCAGAAACCACCTACAGAAAAGCAAGATGTACTTTTTAAATACTACAAGATGGAAACAATACTTAGATTGAATACACTTCAAGGAGATTCATTGACATTCACAAATATCTTACCCTCACAAACACAGTAAGTAAACTCGCAGAAAAATTATCTCAAAAGCATTTCTTTCCATTTTAAATTAAATTAAGAACTTGGATCAGTGCTTCAGTGTTTGTCTGGAAGTAACCTGATTTATAATAACAAAACAGCACTACAACGCAATGAAATTATTTTTCCAACGGTTGATAAAACAGTGCCGGCCATTTATATGTCAGACTCATACAAAACCTTCAGGCGGTTATAAAAATATATACTTCAAATGCTGAACATCTTATTCTGTGCACTCCTGAGTTTCCTCCTTGAAGTTCGACATTAATCGTCGGGTCATGTCTGATGATATTGTTGCGATTTAGCCAAGAATGGCAGTCTCCAGGTCATTCAGTGTTTGCGGTTCACGTTGTTAGATCTGCGCCTTCCTCAGAGGTCACAAGCTGCGAGAACGGAGGAATGAGATGGCCACATGATGTTTCCACATAACTAGACCAGACGGCCTGGAAATATCTCTCTTAGGACGTTCATTGATGTCCTTGCTGCTTTTACAGATGCGCCATTACTTTAGAACCATACAACGGGAGTTCCTACGTTATTAAATTTGGGCTGCAGGAAGTTTTGTTGCCATCTGTACCTAACGATCTGACAACAGTCACTGTTCTGTCATCCTATTGGAAGATGTATGGGTCAGTTATACCGAATTCAGCGATGTTACATTGGAGGATAAAACGTTGGCTTGGTAGCTGTATGTGTAGTAAAGTCAACACTGCTCGTTCAATATGTTATATGACATCCAGAGCATCTAGAATTGCATTTAAATATGTGAAGTATTTTTGCAATAAACTGCACTACGCAAAAAATAACTTTTAAGTTTGAGAATATTAAAAGTTAATACTATCTGTTTTACATAACAAGTTCACCAACAAAACACAAAAAAACAACTAAGTTGTTATAAAAAATAGCATTACAATTACATTTAACGTCAAACTATTTCCATTAAAACAATATGAGACACTTGACATTATTTGAAAAGTTTTTGTGACACTATGTCTTGTAATAAAATGAAAATATATATATATAATGGCTAAGACATTTAGAAACTTATAATAGTACTAAGATAGTGGCAAATTTAATTCAACGAAGACATTAGTCTGTTACAAGGTCATTTCCGAGAAAAAACATGCTTATTGAAGTTAGCTTTAGCTGTCTTTAGTCCTCAAATGCATTGAAATATTTTGAAGGTTTATTTCTTTATTTTACTTCTAGCTATTTTATATATCTGAATGCCGTTGTTTTTACTTCTGCCAACATCAAATAAATGTTTTCACATCGTACACGTTAAGACGATCGTGACCAGCGTGAATGAAGTTGGAATAATATCCAATTTTGTAAAGAGTTAGTTAAAATCAAAATATTTTACTCCTTAAATTAC
Source organism: Medauroidea extradentata (assembly GCA_003012365.1). Lineage (NCBI taxonomy): Eukaryota > Metazoa > Arthropoda > Insecta > Phasmatodea > Phasmatidae > Medauroidea > Medauroidea extradentata. Next base: position 168,949 of record PNEQ01002956.1, on the reverse strand, counting down.
CAACTTTCCCGCAAATATTACTTGTAAAGAATTTCGAAGTGTAAAACAGTTTTCTTATTATATTAAGTCAAACTATAAAATGCTTCACTGTTATATTATTTTTCTCGGTTTACGTACTGCACGGTATGTACAGCGTTAGAGGTGCAGCTGACTAAAATACATGTTTTCTTGAATTGTGTGTGCCTGGCACGTAGTCTAGGGAGCTCAAGAACTTTGCGGTAGTGACGATGACAGATAGGGACTTCAACTGGATACGCAGGCTGAAGCGCGCCCTACAGCAAGCTGACAATGACGACAACAGGGTCATACTAGTGTGTCAGCGGGAACCAATAAGTGACATTGTTGGCTTGGTCAACTGCATTCGACAGGAGACTGGAGGGCAGAATCTGAGGTGCGTTCACTCTGCAAGTCTTATAATGTGCTGATGATTTTATAATATTTTCTGATTCGCTTCCACGAGACATGTGTGTATAATTTTTATCGCACTCAAGATTAAACACACTCATGTTGAAGAGAAGATATTTTGGTCATCATCTAAGAGCGAGGTTTATATCGCTTGTGAGTATGGAGGTGTGAGCTGAGTATGAAGCAGTGCTGAAATGAAGGCTTGGGAAAAACGGGAGATCCCCGAGAAAACCGTCCAACCAACGATGTCAAGAGGCATGATCCCTCACATGCAAGAACTGAGAGGAATCATCGTGGAACCACCTAACTTGGTACAAGCCACTGCGATTTTTTAATTTTCTTCAAAATTAAGAACATTGTTACACCTACACTGATCACATATGCTATTGTAACCAGTTGGGCGAGGTACGGAGAAGGACGGAGGTTTTTGATTAAATAAAAGAAAATACGTATAGTAAAGATTAATATATTTACAGCTATATGCACCAAAAGATTTGAATGTCGTTAAGACCTCGCTTGTTAGTTTTGTAGTGGTTTAGAAAATATATTTATTAAGACCTATTAATTCATGTATCAAGAATTCATTCTTATGGTTTTAAAACTTATACATCATCGTTTGTATCTGAATTTTTCTTTTGCAATACGTACAACCAACAGATTTTTAGATATTTTCTCCTGAAATTCACATATTTCGTTGTCAAAATAAGCCAAAATGAAACAAAATATTTTTTTTTGCTAGCAAACGGTACATTATTAAAAAAAAACGCTCTGGCAAAATTGTGAATCGTGTGACTGTGCACTGTTTCACATTTTTTAAAGCATTAGGTTAAAAAATATTTGAGTTATTTGCAAGTGTTTGAAATAAATGAAATATCATGGCCTTAATGGTCAATCACTTTTAAATAAATGTATCTGTTAAAGTCACGAGTATGTCACAAGCTAATGGCAAACAAAACAAGTAATTATTTATACAGAACGGTTAAAATTCTCAAAGAGAAAGACTCAGTAATCTATACAAGCTCACAGTTCATTAAATGTCTCTCTGACCTCTCACAAATTGTGGATTCAATATCTTAACTTGCAGTACTCCGATGGTCCTCTTGAATTCGCAGAACGCCTTCGCTGTTACTTCTCCTCGTAGCACACAATGACGCCGAGTACCGCTCACAACCCGGCACTGTCATCGTGACACGCTCACCCACACGCAGTATTACTTTTTTAAAAACCGGCATCCGTAGCGTTGTCGGTTAGACGTCGGTATATGGTGCGATAGATCTTGGGTTCGTCCTGGCTTAGGCATGATTGTTGTGTTGTCCTTTCACATCTCTTCACCCTCATCGGCTCTTGAGACCTCGTTGATAAAGAGCCGTACCTCACCTCATCCTATAAAATACTCTATGACGCAGCTCTCTTACAGTGTACTTTTAAAAGGTTCGATTTCAGTCGCCATATTGAATTTTATTAATTTTCACCCTTTTTTATTTTGAGAAGAGAAATGTTAAAGCTTCGATTGTACCTCTATTTCTATTTACTTTGCGCTACAGTACGAGCATGGCGATTGTGTTGGTCATGTATAATTTGGCCGTAATCTGTAAGAAAAATCATGAATGTAAAAAAAAAATTGCCTCACTGATTGTGACGTAATTATTTGTTTTCATCCGAATCGCAATGTCTGTACCACGGTCGTAGAAGTGGAAACTTGACCCCTTGTTGTTTGGCTGCAGTTCACCAAGTTTCCGAGAATATTGTGTTTTATTGGCGTTATAGTTAGGGCGGTCGGATTCAAACTCCGCCCACTTCTGTCCCACTAAGGTAAACAATTTAGCAAAACGAATTTTTATCAATTTATGAAATACTTCCTTCGCTCACAAATTTCAGAAAAGGCTCAACAGCAATCTGTATTTACTTTATAAATTTAACAATGGAAAAGAGTGGGCGGAGTTTTGGGTCCGACCGCCCGGATTACAGCGCCAAAAAGTACGACATTCTCGGTAACTTGACGAACTAAAGCCAAACAACAAGGGGGTCAAGTAAAATACATTGTTAAATTGGCAAGTGTGAAGACCTGTTCTTCTACGACCGTGGCCTGCACTGTTGCGCAAGGTAAATATAATTTGAGGTATAATCGTAGATTTTACATCTTTCTCATCAGAGTTTTAAAAAACCGATAAACAAACTTATTTGGCATGATGACTGAAACCGGGCCTTAATCGAAGAGTCCAGAAATCTCAAGACGAATCTCTGTCTCGGAGTTACGAGAAACGTGTCGCATTAGGGTTAAGGCACAGTCGGGGAAGAGCAAGTTGGAAGAACAATCCTCTAGGCCGTGATATTTACTGTTATCAGAGTGTTTGCGAATCTCGAGACATGCGTGCAAGTGCCTGCTGCAGAGGGACACAAAGTGAAACGTGAGCCACATGGCGCGTGCCGAGGTTCTGCAGTCCGGTCGCCGGTTATCTCAAATTATGCAGTTCACTCGATAGTCGCAGTCCGTAATAATATGATTACCTTATCTTTTGAAAATGTACGCTTATATTGCTGGTTATACATATGTAGTTTGCACACACTGCTACACATTGCTACAGTTTTATTATTCACTTTTGTCATTCATCTAAAGTAATTTGTTAGGAACTTAAAAACATAGTTTTTATGGTCATTTGTATAAGTTTGATTTGACTGCAAGCTCTACTACAAACATTCACGAAATAAAATTAATATTAATGACAACATTTTCTGTTGTACATTTATTCTTAACAGTATGAGTACTTAAAAAAATATATTTTTGTGAGCTGTGAGTTCTTTGCAAAACAAACCATTATCAAACAATTCCAGTAAATTCTCTAATATTAATTTTTGATATGAATGTTTTAGGTGCGTGTTTTTGCAAGACATTAAATCACCAATATTTTCTCTCGCTAATCCATTCTACGAGCGTCAAATTAAAAAGGACCTTGTAATGAACATCTACAGCCAAGGACGTTGGGGTTGTTATCGCCACATAAGACTGGCTGACTCAGAGGAAACGAAACGCATCGAGGTAAAATTAATTTATTTTATTTCATGATAAACTGATAATATTTGTAAATAAATACCGATGAATGGATATTTATTCTTTCCTCATCCCATGTACACGTAATATTAACAATATCTTAGATTGTTCTTACTTTGTTTATTTAAATCGTATAGCAACCCGTTAAACCGTAGCGTAGGTCCCATAACGATTGTAATTTATATGCGATTTTCAAAACTATTAGATAAGATCGATTAAACAATAATTATTAAGTAATGCTTGTCGCAGTCAAGTAAAGATATTTTGGAACGGTCTTTTAGGGCCTCCACTGGTGGAATTTCATAAGACGGGAACACATTTTAATTCCCGGAACGTAGCTTTTTTAAATTGCTGAATAGCTCGTGTTCTTCAACTGTACTGTAACAGTTATCTTAGCAGATATAATTTTTTGGTTTGTTGAAACTTGAGTTGTATTTTTTTTTATTTGTGTGTTGTGTGCACTGTTATGCATGTAAAATAATTGTTTTGTCTTCTGTGTTCCGCCCGTTAAAAAAAAAAAAAAAAAATAGATGTAGAGTCCGCGCGCCAGCTATGAGTCGCTGACGGATGTGCATTTCTCGTCAGTGCATACATAAAAGTACAACGATATCGTGGCATGTTTCTGCATATGGTATCCGCAGTAGCATCTGTAACTAGGACGCGTTTGCGACTTGCTACTGCAGTGTTCGTGTAATTTAGGACGAAACATTCATACCCGTTGAGGACTCCGAGGTGGGCGGGCAGTAATTTTGTGAGATTAACAAAATGTTCGTGTTTCGTCGTTGCAATCGTCCAAATCCCTGTGATATATTATTTCTGTGGTTTGTTTGATTGTCACACAATACATAGTTATTTTGCCAACAAAACTAAAGCTGTGGCGTATGTCCACATTCCTTCTCAACAAAAAACACATATATACGTTTTAGATATAACTAGAGTAGTTGACTCATCGCGGGAAAACTTGACTGTTTCCTAGGTTTCAACGCACGTTCAGCTTACCAGAAGATTACTGGCTTTCGCTTGTACGTGGAGCTGTTGCCTTATTTGTCTGAGCCAATTAGAATCCCGCTGTTGTAATATTTGATGATAAAGCTGCGTTGTGTCAGGTGTATATCACTCAGTCATACACGTTGCAAGTTTTCAAGGATATGCTGGCACGAAAAATTTCCGTGATAGATCATCATCTCTAGATATGACTAATAATTGTACTAATGATATCTTCACATTTCTTTCTGTCAGTTGACCTAAATGCACGTCCTTACAGATGCATGTACAAATCCCTCGTGTTTGTTTTCTAGCTGCAGCATGGTTACATCGACGTTATGAACCGTGGAGACCTATCGAGCCTGGGGTGGGTTGAAAGCCCACTCTCTCAGTACTCCCAGGGGAGCAATAGCGGAAGTGTGTGCAGTGTCTACTACGCTCCTCTGAACTTCGAGGACGTCATACTGGCGACGGGAAAGTTAGCCGAAGAAGTTCACGCATCTGGATTTACCAAGCAGGCACGTTTACAGGCGCACTATGATACTGAGATATTGTTACTTCCGGATAGTAAATAAATACCCTGCCGTAAGTTATTTTTTTCTGGCAGTAAACTTTTCTTCCGTAAAGTAAACATCAATATAATTACACATTTAAGAGGGCGTGGTACATAATTCAGCGCTAAAAGCAGTAATCTATAACTGTAGGTTTCTTGGAGCCAATTTGTGAAAATTAAACAAAACAATCCTAGGCAATAATTTTAGCCAACGTTTTAAACTAAATTGTTTCCAGTGTTACGCAATTCTGAGGCACAATCTCTGACGCCGGAACCTCGTGCATTTAACATTAGTAATTCTGGATAAATATTTACTCACAAAGTTGGCAAATACCATTATCTAAGATTGTCATTGAGTATTTTATTCATATTAGCTTCTAAAAAGCGTAGAAATCAATTGATGTTTTCAGCGTTTATTTATCTACTACGCACTCTTAAGGCACACAGAATGGCTTAACATATTTCATTATTTCTCTGTAACGTGCTATTATATGGGGTGGTTTTGTCCAACAGCAGTTTATATTTTCATGCGTGAAGTTGGTGCTTGGGTTTTTATTTTAATAATTACGTATAATGAGGTGCGTCCACATAAATAATTATGGAGTTAATCGTTTGGCACCTGTAGATCTGGTCCGCTTAGATTGTGGGCCAGATTCCCCAGCCTAGTACCATCAACTACGTACTTGAGACGTGCTCGGGAAATGAATAATTGATCGTCTCGTCTTTTATCGTGCAGGAGTTTGAGGGAGATTCAGCAAAGTAAAATAATTCAGCACTCTACTACTTGCTAGCCAACATTAGCCTTGGAGCGGAGGGGAATAATGTTGTTTGAAACAGAATACTTTTGCTAGATGAAGTTAAGTGTGCAGGATGCGCAAAATAAATATTAATTTCATGGAATTTTTTTCAAACGTATACTGTTGGACTAAAATGTCTTAGTTTGTGACTTGTCGTGTTAGAAAAAATGCATTAAAGTATTTTGTTTGTCATTATTATGCGTAGCCTTGAACTTATTTCGTTACAAAGAATATTTTTAAGAAATATTTTTTTCTGCTTTTCCTAATTTCGACGGAATTCTCCTAAGATATTCCGAATATTGTTACGCTCTAAATTTGCAAAGGAAGAATTCGTTTACATACTTGTTTTCATAAGTTTGCGTGTTTGTTAAGGGGAGACTGTAAGGCCTATGCTAACAATGTTAAAATTGGCAAAACTCATGTTCCTGTAACTTTGAAACCAATAAAGATACAGCTGTGAGATTTATACAGTTGATGTAGCAACACAGTATCTGTCTACTGAAGTAGAAGAGCAACAATAAAGAAAAAATTAAAAAAACATTTTTTTTTTTCTTTAAATTGTAAAATTTTACTAAAAAATGTTGGATATGAATCCTCCTAATTTTAATATTATACAATGCTAAGAGATAATTTTACTTCAGTAGGTGTATCAATACATATTAAAATGACTGTCCAAATCTCAGACTTCTATCTCCAATAGTTTTCTAGATAAAGGAACATAAGTGGTAAAAAATGTCGAAT
>PNEQ01002956.1:119302-161420 GCA_003012365.1 Medauroidea extradentata | reverse complement strand
AAAATGGTGTGCATACAGTAAACAAAGTGAAGTGTACATACACAGATAATTTTTTAAAAAATAAAAAAAAAATACTTCTAAGTGTCTGGCAAAGACAAATAATACATAATTTTAATCAGAAAAAAGGAAATAATTTAATAAAACAACTTCCCAAAAATACGAAAAAATTCACATTTTTGCCTTACAGTCTCCCCTTAAGTTTGTTATGTTAGCAAAACTATACATAATTTCTTGAACAGCAAATACATAATATTTTCTCTTATTAAATCATGCATGTAAAATATATAATTTTTGAAGGTGTCAAGTTTCTTGTACCTTTCACGCCAACCTCTAAGTTTACGAAAATCTGTAAACTTAGAGGTTGGCGTGAAAGGTACAAGATACTTGACACCTTCGATTACATACCGCCAAGAAACACAGTTTATATAATTTTTGTTTCGACAATTTTCTCCATAGTGTCAGCTCTAAATATATCATTGAATTGACTGTTTGCAAACAGAAGTGCTTTATTTTAATTGTTGCCTTCAACAAACCTTCCAGCAGGCCGGGTACCAGATATACGTAGGAAATGAGACGTTGCTTCGTTTTGCAGGAGTGCTCTCTTGGAGTGGAGTTCTCAGGTCGCGAACCTTCAGGTCAGCGTGTGATGGGGTTGGTTCCTGCGCGAGGATTGGCTACGACTGTAGTCGCAGACCCTGACTTCCTGTGGCACGCCCCTGACAAGTGGACCCTGGAGGAAGCTGCCACTGTGCCAGCAGTCTACGCCACAGTAAGACAATCACCTACACTGTGTCACGTAACTTCGTTGCTGGCCTGATTGTTCACTCTGTTGCGTTACCTTTGGGGTAACAAGTTCCCAAGCCTCAAACCCTTGAAACTTCTCCTCACCTTCACTGCCATTCAGTCCTTCACTGTCTGCTTCATTTCCTCCACAGTTATTTCTGTTTAGATCTAACACAAACTAATTATCGTTACCCATCTGAGGCACAGGGGTATTTGACCGGAGCTGCTGCAGATGCCTGAGTGGTTCGGCCTGGTAGGCGGGAACTATCTTATTTCAATGCCTCCTCACTATTGTATTGTCACCCAATTTCACTAGAAATATCACATTTCCCACTTTTTTGAATGGCTATTGCCGTAATCCGTGTGACTGCCCTAGACGTATAATATTTCATTTAAACTTTCTGACCAATCGTAATGTTGTTTTTCTGGTTACCTGAAGAACCTTGGGGACCTGACTTATTTAGCTTTCCCTGCCTGTCATGCGGATTGCATCTGAGCAAGCCAAATCTCGTTCTTAGTTTTTCGTCCTATCTGTAGTTCTACTTATGAAACGCCGGTTTTAATGTGAGGTGTCACGCGATACATAAACAGGAATGACTGGCATAGTTCCTGTGGTACTTCTATAATTAAACATTTGTCTCTTAAGACTCATTTTGAATGTCTTAACACTGTTTGCAGCTGCGCCATTATATTGAGGCATTTACACTGCCGTAGCGATGCGGGGTACCACATTTTCCCTAAGAAATTCCTGAAGTTCTGCAGAAGTAAACTTAGAATAGTATTTTTCTTATCCTGAGAAGGCCTACAACTGTTTTACACGTTGTGGCTGTGGTGCTTTTCCAGTTGCTTATTTCTACCTTATATGTATACATGTGAAAACCCTTCTTATCAAGAAAATAACCAAGTACTCATTATTCTGGCTTTAAAAAACTCACATTTGTTTTTCTGGAATGTTAAACCACTCTCGCAGATTCTATAAAACTTTTTTTGTTCTTGTTGTCACCACATCTGTTGTTTCGACAATTACTAAAATTTCGTCTGTGAACACAATGGTACCTTCTATGTCCTGCAACAACCTTTCCACCTTCCTCTGGAACCAACCGAGTCCTGATACCTCACCATATACCAGTCTTCGGTATTCACAGATACCCTTGTGAGTTGAGATATTTAGTAATGCTTTGCTCTCATCACTTAGTTTAATCTGGTTGTGGGCTCCGGACAAATCAAGTTTTACAAAGTTTGTGCACCATTCAGTGCACTTAACAGATCATCTACTTTAGGCACTGGATACCTATCAACCTTTAATTGTTTGTTGAATTTTATTTTGTAGTTTCCTGTAGTTATTAAGGTTTTCCCTTCTTTCACAATGGGAATGATTGGAGTACCCAAATCTGACTGACATACTATTTTCAGAACACATATGTTAACTAAACTATCAATTTAATTGTCTACTTTATATTTAAATGCATAAGAAATTGAGTATGGTTGACAGTATATTGATTTGGCATCTTCCTTTAGTTCCAGAGTGACTTCACTTTTGTTATACAGCTCTAATTTATCTGTAAATAGTCTGGATACTGAGCTAACAAGTCTTAAACTAAAGCTTTTATAGATTTTGTGCTGTGAATTTTCAGTCCAATTTATTTCATCCAAGTCCTACCAAGCAATGGTTTCAGTCCCAATTTCTAATAGCATGCAACAGTAGTATTTCATTTGTACCTATAACATATACTCTAACCTCAATTATATCAATACATACCATTGTCTGCCCTATAAAACTCCTCGAAGTTCTTGTATGAAGTTTTTTGTTCTTTTTCACTAAAATTCTTCAGGAACAGATCTTTAGTTCGAGTGTAATTTATATTCAGTCTATCTCTAATATCTCTATCGTTTTGCATTTCGGATACCTTGCGAACCGATGTTTCAAGGGCGATTGCCAATTCAATCGATTTTTGTTAAGTAAGTTTCGGTTCACTTATTAAACGTTTCTGCCCGTATCACGAAGTCCACAACCTAGCTGATCTCTAATGTTCTCCTCTAGGTTATCAAACTGCAGTTAATTGACAATCGTTTTAAGCTTGCTACATAATCATCGATCATCTCTTCTGGCGCCTACTTCCCTCTCCTTTAATTTATATAACTCTGTCATTTCTGAAGTCTTCGGCTTCAAGTGATCCAACATGGTCTTCATAAGTTCCTTATGCTTTAAGTCGGCGGGTTTTATATCAATACACAAGATCCGCAGCAAGTATAACATATACGCATCGTTATCTAATAATGTCAACAAAATAGGCACACGTTTCACTTTCACCACGTCATTCGCAACAAAATATTGCTGGAGTAGTTTACACCATATTTCCCAATAGTCTTGTTTTAGATTGAAATGCGAGAAGTTCCCGGTGGACAAGTACTTTATTGTTGCTCAATTTATCTTGAACTCGAAAACACCGCCCGAAGTTGGAAGTTTCTTCGTAGCATCTGATCGTGTGATCGTGTCACACCTCTTCGCCGAACAGTTGTATATTTCACGTACCTTTGTTCTACTTAACATCATGCCACACAAAACCACATTCAAATGATCTCATTTATATCCAGCTCGTCACATCCCGTCTTTTGCACTTCTCTCTTTTTTCACTCTTTCGCGCTAGCGAACCTCTGTTCGTTACATATACAACAGTACGCATTCTGCTTAGAAAACAGCCACGTAATTTATGATAGCAACCGCTGATATCCAGCCACAAATTATTAAGTTAATACACTTGCACATAATCCTTAACTTTACGCAAGGCCGAAAATTTAAGTGTTGTACTGTCCGAGAGAGCAGGGGCGTAATACCCAAAGAGGAGGATGGTCTCATCACCACTGGCAACTTTGACAAACTGAAGTATTTTGTTGGATGTACAGCATTGCTAACGAATGCTGCCTAGTCGCAGAAAACTCACAGTTATATATGAAACGACTTAGCCAAATAAACAAACCAAGGAGGCCACAAATAACCTTAGTCAACAAACATACAAGTAATTCCGAAATAGAAACATTGTCCATCTTCGAATCCTCTAGAAGACTGCTATTTAAGTACCTAAATCGACCACGTGACCAATTTTAGGGGCAAACAATTAGGGGATTTAGGGTTGAAATTTACTGAACAGTAGTGCACTAAATCCCCAAATAGCTCCGCAAAGTCGTCTGCTGGTGTTTATTTAAGTATTATTGTACCGTACTTCAACTGAAACTAATAATAACTATCTACGACTACCATTATAACGAAAGGACAGAACATCGGAAATTTGTGTTGTATTTAAATACCTGTTCATTTTTAAAATAATTTTCGTATGTTGATATAAAATTTAATAACTTGCTAATATAGATTTTTATAAATTTTTGTTTCAAGGAAAGAACGGCATATAAATAATAAGTCGTTCCTGTGGTACATAACTATTATTATTAATTTCGAAGGATGTTTACGAAAAATAACCTGCTAGCGTTAGCGAGACTATTTCTGTTGCAAGTCAAGATTTGCTAGATCTTTGCAGATTAGTTATGTTGTGACCAAATAAATGCAAGTAAAGAGCTAGGTTCACTTTTTGGACCAAATATTCTTCCATTGGGTCACATTGTAAACGTAACGATTTAAAATTTGACTCTATTCGGTCTAAAAGTGACTTTTCGTTAACCTGGAAACGAGAGAAGTGACAAATAAATATCTAAATTCCGTCAAACTTCTAGTTCCCGACTTCGCCTCATGTAGCGCTTATATTTGATGTTCGAAACCATCCACCCTAAATTGCTAAACCCTAAATCCCCAAAATGCCCGTTTCGAACATGGCTTTTGTCGGTACATAATGAAAAATAACGCAAAAGGAAATTAAAAACAGACTAGGACTAAACAATACGTATTAAATGGCGACAATAATTGACAAAGGCAACGAGGTTAACGTAAATGAACACAGTGACAGAAATAGTATGCAAAACAACACAACGAATATAACACAGTCTGCTGGAGTTCCTCAGATTGTTCGTGTGCCTGAAGAAGGGAACAGAGACTAGTTCCCGAATCGACTCATCGTCTGTCAATAGCAGCTCGACCCTGCAACACTTATGTCGTGCGGACGGTTAGACACGGCGCACTGACTGCATGGTTTATCTGTGGCAGCTACACAGGATTATTGTCAGTAGTGTCTACGCGTCACCATGGGAAAGCGATCGACCTACATAAGTGCGACAGAAGTCGGACTATAAGATACTAGTACCAGAACTTCTGAAAAGGCCCGTCTGATTGATTTTTACTCGGGCAGAACTTGTGTAGGCTTACACATAAAAAAGAATACATGGGTAAAATGACATGTCATCGAACCTCCAGAAACCAGCAATAGTGAACTGTGGGTAGTCGGAAACATTCGCCTCGTGAGATGAACTACAATTTACAGTTTATCACATAGACGTCTATACTCATATTTTTGTTTTACCTGTGGACTCGTGAAAAAAGTTGACATTGCTCGGTGCACTGGAAGATTTCTATTAGTTTGGCCCTGGGAAATTGCTATTGTAGTTTCGGTAGTAATAGTCTAACTCCTTTTTATTTTACTGAAAATATCTGTGGCATATCCAAATTCATTGTTCTGTTTTAAGGTTAGATTTTCGATATTTTCTTTACCTTCCAACGCCTTACTATAAGATGAACTTTATAAGCAACCATATTAAAATGCAGTGTTGCAAATTTTTCAAATGAGATGTAAATATATTTTCTTTCAATGTCCCACCGCAAGGGACAATGTAGATCTACTGCACTTAAGTGTCATTAAAATAACAACAATGGCTGTAGCAAGCCATCGTGCCTTATATATATATATATATATGAATTGTATGTGTTTTTGCCATAGAGTTACTACGCCCTCATAGTGCGGGGTCGCATGGAGCCTGGAGAGACCCTACTGGTGCACGCAGGGTCCGGAGGAGTGGGGCAAGCCTCCATATCTATCGCCCTCAACATGGGCGTCACCGTCTTCACCACAGTCAGTAGTCCAGAGAAGAGAGCCTTCCTCAAGCAGAGGTTCCCTCAGCTAACAGACAGCCACATATTCAACTCACGAGACACGTCCTTCGAGAAGCACGTCATGGAGCAGACGGCAGGACGAGGAGTGGACCTGGTGCTCAACTCACTTTCAGAGGACAAGCTGCAGGCCTCGGTGCGGTGCCTCGCCGTCCATGGCCGCTTCCTCGAGATTGGCAAATTTGACCTCAGTCAGAACAACCCATTAGGTATTATTTAAATACTTTGCATAATTATAGCTCCTCTCAATTTACTTGTTATATCAAAGGTACACGCCACTACTGCAGGGAAATATTTCTTACATAATATATGACTACGTTCCTTCAGAACTTTTCGTAATGCACAGATAACATTTAATGGCCTGCAGGCTGTATCATGTTATTGTATTGTCATCTTAGCAGTTGTGTGTTCGTAGCGTCGCAACAGATGTATCGTACCGACAGTTTAATCGGAATCAGAGCATTGAAAGCTGTAGCATCGAGGTGGAATCTATCATAAGTATTTAATCGATTTATGTCCAGTTCCTAATGTTTATGGTACTGTGTCGTGGAATTCAATGTCGTGTATTAATCACGTGGGTCGTACATTGTACGTTATGTCTCATGAACTGTACTGAAGGATATGTTTTTACGAACCTATACGCTCAACACTGTTTATCTCTTCGAGATGTGAGAAATTTTTCTTTGAAGTATTGACGTGCTGATTTACAAATACTTGTTAATTGAATAATTTCCGCCAAATAATTTATGTTAAAGAAAATATGTGTCTTGTAATGTTAAGGATATTTTAAAAAAAATGCAAATATTTTACGTTTATCAGCCTTATAAATTCATACACGCACGAATGCGAAAGCTCGACTAATTGAGGAATTACACTGATCACCAAATAAGTTTTTCTCAGTGCATCAGTTCACTAGAAGACTCGTATTTATAGGGTACTTCATTTGTAACCTATTACATTATAGGAAGTGGATATTTGGGTTGTTATTGAAGGACAACTGTTGGTAGGGAGTAAACTCATTGTGGTATTTTATAACTGTGCTTGTCTACGAGTGGCAGTTCGCTTAAACAGTTTTGACTATTTATAAAATTTGCACTTCAATAATTATTATCACTCATTCATAAGTGTATACACATTTTGAATACTACAACGTTGCTTTGAATATTAATGCCCATCTAATATTTTTAATTAACTATTCACAACATTTATTCAAATGCATTTATTACATTATTTATAATGATTTGGTGTTCTGCGATGTGTTATAAAATAGTCTTCACATTGCATAGTTTTTTTTAAAATCAGTTTTACTTTTGGAAAATATTTGTGGAAACTATAAGTTTGTGTATTACCACTATATTTAACTGAAATTGCAGGGATGTTAGTGTTTTTAAAAAATACGACTTTCCACGGAATTGACTTCAGAACATTATTTCATCTGGACCGTCATGAGAAAGAAGAAGTTGTGAGATTGTTATCAGAAGGAATAAAATCTGGAGAGGTGCAACCTCTTCGAAGAACAGTTTTTCCGCACTGCCAAGCGATCCAAGCATTCAGGTACTTGTTTCGAAATTTATTACGATACTATTACTATCTCATTAAAATATGACAGACCTCTAATTATTCGATTTTAAAATTATATAACTATAAATAACTTATTTGAAGTTGCCTAGCATTGAGAATTCGTGATGAAACATACAACGTATTTCCCATACCCATCTGCAGACCTACGTCGTTTGAGAAAACAAACGAGGCGAAAATAACAACAGAAACTAGCCAAATTTGGCTATAGTTACGTATACGCATATAAAGATTGCGAAAGATTACTTAAGCCTACGCCTGGGTTTCTAAGTACTTGACATGTGCTCTGCCTGCTTGGCGAGATAACTGCCAAGGTAATGTTTAAACGTTTAAGTATAATATTGCCTGATAACAACTTTAACTTCCTCATTTTCCCTGCCGAGCGAGTTGGTGCAACAGTTACACATTGTACTGATATTCTGGAAGACCCAGGTTCGATTTCCGACTACAGCCATTCTGACTTCAGCTTTCCGAAATCGCTCCCGGTGAATGGTGATGTGGTTTCTTAACCAACCCCATGGACAATTTCTCTCCCAGTTCCTGTCATTCTGAAATGTTCATGTCATCATCTCTAATGACTCGCTGTCGACGATATGTAAAGCGAACTTACCGTAACTTCCTTACTCCTAACCACTAGGAGTGATAAAAATAAGATTATTTATATAGGCCTATATCAGAATGAAGTTTCGTGAGTAATGCGCAGGTTATGTAAGTTTACAAAGACGATGAAAACCAGCTATTCCGAGTTTATTTCTCAAATCAAACGATGTACCGAGCTTAGTACTTACACAACACTTATCCTATTTATAATTTCGTGTGCATTTGAGCTTGGGAATCGTCACTTGAAGAGCTAAAGGGAGTATAGTGTACTAATAACTACGGTTCTTCCTTTACAACAGAATCTACACTGATAAAAAAAAATTCCGTGAAATTACGGAAAATTACAGGCAAAACATTATCCAGAAATATTCGTAAAACAACGGACACTCAGTTTTTCTTGGTAACGGATTCTTTAAAATTATGGACAATCTGTTTTCCGCAAAAAAAAAAATGTTTTCTTTAAATTACTGGTACTCCATTTTCTAGAACTACGATATATTCTTATTTCTTATGATTCCTCGAGATTTTGAAACGCTAGATACTATTCTAAACATTTTTCGAAATTGCTGAGATTCGAACCCACGATCTTATGATTGCACGGGAGAGGCTCTAACCATTGTACTACAGTGACAAGTTACAAATAAGTGAGTTTCAAGCAGTGGTAAGATATCAAGTTTATAAGAGACATCTTTTGTGTTTGAAATCCTCAGTTTACAGAACTTCATTACTATCATTACGAGAAAAATATTTAGTTCTACAGAAATAAATAACTTTAAAGGTGCATACCTGCTAGCGCGAAACACAGAGAACATGTGCAATTTTTTTTTAGCTGTGATGAAGTGAGTAGAATATAATGTGTGTGTGGCCTCGGAACGCTTCAGTCACTTACTAGGCTGTTCGGCCCTTTGTCCATGCGCGATACGATTCTTGAGCTGTATTGCACTTCGCTCCGCATCTCTTCTCTTCGCGACAAAGTGTGGACAACCAGGAAGCTAGCTTCTATTACCTTAGCTTTTCGTTTAGCACCAGTGTGCATGCACATTAGCTCTAGACGTCATTGTGGTCATTAATACCACATTTTTAAAGAAGAAACACAGTAAAATACGCTTTTAGATTGTAGAATCATATTTCTATTAATTTATGGATAATTATGTTCAAACATCCGTAAACTGACAATACGGACAAATTTACGTAAACAAAAAATTACGGAAGGCACTTCTGTAAAATTACAGTACTTTTCTGTAAATATTTCCGTGAATTTACGGAATTATTTAACTGTGTAGAGAGATAACGTTATTGAATATTTATATTTGCTTGATCACGTAAAATACCTTTGATAACAGCAAGTGTTATTAAAATTCCTCGCAATTATTTTTTATAATTATTTACTAAGTATGTTCAGTAAAACTATACTAGTTTTCTTTTTTGCTTTAGATTCATGGCGACTGGCAAGCATATAGGCAAAGTAATGTTGAAGATACGAAACGAAGAGCCAGAGAAGGTTGCCTTGCCCTCTCAGAAGCTGGTACCTGCTATTCCACGGACATTCATGAACCCCCAGAAAGTGTACGTAATAGTAGATGGACTGGGTGGTATAGGACTGCAGCTGGCTGATTGGCTGGTTCTCAGAGGAGCCACGAAGCTTGTACTGACGTCTAGGAGTGGCGTTACAACTGGTTATCAATCTCTGTGCATACGACGCTGGAAAGAACTAGGCGTAACTGTATTAGTGTCCGTCACGAACTGCTCGACAGAGAGCACAACGCTTCAACTTTTGAATGACGCAAACAAATTAGGAGATATTGGTGGCATCTTTGACGTAGCAGTTGTTCTCAAAGACGCACAATTTGACCTTCTCACTGACGAAGACTTACGTGTTGTTTACGAGACTACGGTGAACGTGACTAAGAATCTTGATACAATGTCGAGGATTCTTTGTCCTAAGCTAGACTATTTTGTAGCGGTCTCATCAGTGTGGTGTAGCCGAGGAAAACCAGGACAATCCAACTACGGACAGGCTAGTTCTGGTGTGGAGAGAATCTGTGAAGAAAGGCATTCAGCTGGTCTTCCTGCATTAGGTATTCAGTGGGGACAAGTAGATGACGTTTGTTCAGCTGATAATACAGTGACAGGAGATATATCGTTTAGCGAAACACTCACCCAACGAATATCGTCATGTCTGCGCATCTTAGATATCTTCTTGCGACAGTCGCATCCAGTTGTCTCGTCTTTAGTTTTAGCGAATAAAAGTGATACATGTCAACAGTCAGTTCCAACGTCAGACTTTGGAGGCGTGAAGGTAACATTTTTGTTTTTCAAAAAAAGTTTTTAAAAAGTTATTTTAGTCAAGAAAAATGCGGTTTTAAATGCATATGCGACGCATTGTGACATGTTAGTTCATATGCTATTAGTTTTATACAGTTTCTTAGAGCAATATATTAATAATTACCTTACAATAGGGATAAGGTTCACAAAATAACACATTTCAACAACTTTACCAAAATTATCATAGTATGCCTAAGAGTAAATAGCGACTTTCTCAAAAATCACTCAGTAAAAATATTGACTCTGGGCTTGATGTATCACAAAATACAATAATAATACTGAATTAATATATTGATCACTTAAGAGAGAGCACCCCGCCATAATGATTTATTATATTTTAATTTAAAATTAATTTTCCGACTTATTTTATACAGCTGGCCGAAATAGGAGGTACAATATAGTTTACCGGAATGTTTGAATACGACATTATTCATATTTTTTGTGGGACTGCAGGAAATACGTGTTTTAAAACATAAGTTGTAAAATAACTCACGCCAAATTAATACAGTAATCGTACTGAATGTATATTTATACTGTCCTACATGTCATAGTATTCGTTCTATCACGGTGAAATGTGCAAAACCTCTGAAACTAATGTAATTACAAATCTTGTATTTATAGAAGATGGCGGCTCATGTTACGCCTTAAATGCTTAACGAATATAAAACATGATTTATTTCTGTTTATTCCAGAATTTTCACTAAACATTATACATACGATCAAAATAACTTTTAACTATTTACTTGGTTGTTAGTCTAGAGAATTCGTTTTAATAGTGTTACATTTAATTTACAATGTTATACTAACATGATATTCAATATCATGTACAAATACACAGATATCATTGCCATTTCAGTGACAAGTGCAAGCAACATTCAGAACGTCGCATGAAATTTCCCCGACACGAATTTAGAGAATCCGTATAAAAATGTGACGAAGTTTTGTGAATCCGGACATGATCGTGGTTCACTAATTATAGTAAAACGAGAAAATTCTAATGCACATCGGTATCACCTACTTGCTTGACTGATTGCCTACAGAAAAAGAAACAGTAATTACCACAGTGAATGTTTTCTTAAAAGTGACATTTAAAGACATAATAATCTCATGGAATTTTCCGCAAATATTTTGGAATATAAAATATTTTAGGGGCGACACGAAATATGATCTCTTTAAAAAAATTAAACTTCAGTAGAGTTAAAACTCCTTAAGGAAAAAGTTTCTGTCCATGTGAACAAAATAAAATGGCACGCAGAAGTACATACTCAGGTCCTTAGAACTGAACACAGCCATAGAGAAACAGGTCTGGACACTTGGGTTGAAAATGGACCCTATGTTGACTGATTGGCGCCACCAACGAGTTGGGCGCCACAGACTCTCTGGTGTTGTTTTAACATTGTGTAAATGGACCTATAAGGAGCAAGCTCGTGTCGGAGCTGCTAGGAGAACTGCTAGTAAGACGCTATATTGCAAAGTTAAAACAACACTTCATTGCTAGTGGCGCTTTCAGTCATAATTGGGTCAACTCAATAGTATTGGTAGATAGGCTAGTATCCAGACCTGTTATTCTAAGACCGTGGAACTGAATAATTCCAAAATCGAAATATTTCATTTCTACCACAGAGAAACAGACATGTACTCACGCCATACGCACACAAAGTTATATTTTTTATTATATTCTATGGGTATGGCATTTCAAAATTACCGAAAAGTTTAAACAAAGACCGTCTGTAGAATTTTGAAGAACAAACAGCCTTGGAACATCAACACAGTTTCTTCTATAAATAATATATGCTTATTTACGTTATAACATAACTTTAAACAGAAGTAACACTTTATGTAACTTTTTATCAGGTAACTTACATTTATGTTTAAAAGTAAGTGACTTGTTCGAACATTTTTTAAGAACGTGGAACACTAGTGGCAATCATTGCTCGTGTTTCACATTCCCTTATTTAAGGACAAGAATTTTATAATAAAATATTTAAACTCAAAATTTTGATGTTCAGCTTTTATAATGTCGTATGCAGTATGTGGTTGTCCTTGTTACTCATAAAAAAGTAGAGCCTCAAAAAATTTTAAATCAAAATATATTTATACGAATAAATAAATGACTCAATAATTTATTTAAATTTATTACTGTACCATACCGCTCAATAAACTGTATTAAATTAAAACCGTGATGAGAATGGGGATTAACACAATTGTCTTTAATTCCTAACAATGGTGTTCACCGTCAAATAACAATTCTTAAAACAATAAGCCTTAGTCACACAATCGTCACTTAATAATAAAACTTCGCTTTCGTGTTTCAGCGCAAAAAAAAAAAAATTATTTTCAAACATGCATTTTTTTTCATAATGTACAGGCTGTTTATAATATTTTCGTTTTTTCTCATAAAAACGCTCCACATTTATAAAAACTGTTGCATAAACCAAATCTGGTACCAAAGTTACTGAGTTGTCCCATTACTAAGCGGGATTTAAAAATTTTTTTTTACTAACTTCATCACAGGACGTATTTTCCTAAGAGCTCAGCGCATTTACTTGCAAATAATTTATTGGAGGAAGTATCACTTTTTACCTACATACCAGATGCTGTACTATTTTCACAGCAACAGCGGTGTGTATTATTTGGTCAATGGCTAGTCTAGAAGCTTGCAAGAAAATAAGTTTTTTTTTTTTTGTTTCTTACAGTGTCCTGCTCAAATAGAGATTTGATGTTCACAAAACCCGTCAGTAAAGTAGAAGTTACCAACCCTTATTATTTTAATGAAAATTGGTTTAACGTGTTATTTCTGTACAAGTAAAATGTCTCAATAACACATTAAATCAACTACAGATTTAATTTTAATTGAAATCAATTATTTCTGCCAATTGACTTTTTACTAACAATATTTTAAAATAGTTACGCCTTCCTAAATATTCGTGTCACAATATAATTTTCAATTATCACTAAAAAAACCACCTCCAAATATTTGAAGTATGTTTATCTTCTTCATGCATAAATTTTTGTGAACTACAATTTCAATAACAACAAAGGGATTTTTTTTAAACTTTGGGTATAATATTGAACGCAAACAATAACTGCAGTTATATTAGTTTAAGTAATTATGTGAGTACAAGAAATAATAATTTAACGTAAATTATTACGTAAAACATAGATTAATACGAAATGATCGTCATTAAGGACACCAAAGAGTTGAGTATACCAACTGAGGTGTTGGTAAAGCTGCCATCGCAAGCATCAGAAGAAGCACAGCAGCCGCCATTGTTCCTGGTGCATCCCATTGATGGAGTTGTCACTTGTCTGGAGTCATTGGCAGCAGAGTTGCCTCTACCAGTATGGGGACTGCAGTGTACTGCTGAGGCACCGCTAGACTCCATACAACACCTAGCTGCCTTCTACATAAAGGTCAGCACTTTCTGTAGTGTGTAATACTTGTAGTGATGTAAACTGCATGTCATATATAGGTATACTGAGGCACGTGTCTGGAGCCACTAACTTCAGTGTTGCGTCTATTAATCCAATAATTTAAAGTATTTATCCGAAGCACGACTCAACATCATACGACTTGCAATCACTTTCTACAGCAAGGGAGTAGTCTTGCCAGGTCATGGAATGGCGTCCAGAGTTTGACATTAAAATTGATGTATTTGGAATATTCCTAACGTGAGAGAGTCATGTATGCTCAAAAATCACATTAAAAACATTATCCGCTTACATTATTCATCTCAGTTCCTCCGGTAATATTTAGAAGTATTACTTTATTTTCTTCCAGCAGAACACGGCAAAATAGGTTTCTGTGGTCTTATTTTAGGTGTAAATGCCATGAAAAAAATTATTTAAAATATATAAACATATGCTGCTCAATGAAATAGTAATGTTATTGCTGCATATAGCACAGAGACGAGATATCGGTACGCGATTCAGTGACTTGTGCGCGACTTTGCACTCTAAAGCCCAGTACACACGGGTATCTTTCTTGTACATGAAAGTGAGCATAAAATGTGTACAAGATAGGGAACACTAGCTAGTGTTCTAGCTAGTATCCTACCAAATTAATTGTTTAGTTCACACGGCCAACTTTCTTGTACAATCTGGTGTACACCAATAACATTTTGGATACATATTTTAAGGCTGCATTTCGAGTATTGGAGGTAATAAGAGCAATACTTATTGTACCTGCACCAAAAATAAGCTTTAAAATGTAAAAATGGAATTATTGTCTCTAGTTAGTTATATCCAGATGTAAAGTGACATGACGCTCGATCAGAAAATATTCCTTTTATAGCATCTTTTGTTCTGCTAAGACACTGCCGGTTTGTGTTGAATATTTTCAAAAATTGGAAAAACTGTTTTCTAAATCTATCTAACAATTTCTTACAGAACGTGAAGAAAGTGTATCCGAATGGTCACTACCATTTGGGAGGATGTTCATTTGGAGCGACAGTGGCTTTCGAAATGGCCCTCCAGTTGGAGAAGATGGGAGAGCAAGTGTCTCTCTTCCTAATAGATGGCTCGCCTTCTTGGTTGTCAACGTACATACAACACTTGAGACCTGCCGGTGAAACTCCTGACAACAACAAGGACGAGACTGTGGCGCTGGCTTACTTCGTGTCGGAGTTCTTGGACGTGAATATCCACGAGGTTAGATTAAATCAAACAATTTCTATCATATTAACCCCCGCGTTCCTACTACAGAAGGTTTGAATTAACAACGTGCACTTGAATTGTATTTTGTTTGGGAAATGTGTAAGACTCAGTAGATGACAACTAATAGTGATGATTATGTGACTGTAAAAATTCTGGTTGGCATATTAGCCAAAACGAACATTTTGTCAGCCAACAAGAAAATGTATTATGAAACTACGTTTTCTGTAGTTTTACGCCACTATACCTGGCGTATTCAAAACTAACTATTGAACGTTAATAGTTTACACCATTTTCTGTAGATAAAAGTTATTAAGAGATGAAACTAATAAAGTTATATTTACGTCATGATTTACGCTCAAATTATGGTTGGCATGGATTATAATAAACATGTGCGAAGGATGTAAATATTTTGAAAATTCCCTTTTTTTAAATTTTTAATGGTTACTTCCTTTTATTTCTCAGTGCGGAAAATGTAATATTTTCCTGAATTCATACATATCTACCTCTTTCAAAAGGTGACGCTAATGCAAGTATCAACCTAGTGTAAAGTTTAGTAATCCTTTTGCAGTTTTTTGCTTGAGATGTTTCCTGTTTACCCAAGTGCATTTACCCCTGATGTTTGGCGGAACCCCCCCTCCCCCTTCAATACTTCTAAGTTATATTTGGATTTATTATAATTATTCATTTTATCTGATCTTATCCAATTATCTGGATACTATCCACATTAAATACGCACATCAAGATAATTTCCGTCGGGATACTACTCACGTACATACAATCCATATGGATGCTCTCCCCATGAATGCTATCCATATCGATACTTTCCATCTGGATATCATTCACATGAATACTATCTATATTGATGCACTTTATCCTGATGCTATACCCATGAGTACTATATGTCGTTGAATCTACCCATATGAATGTAATCTATATGGATACATATATAATATTCTCGATATGTACTATCAATCTGGATACTCTCCAACGTCATACACTTCATCTCGGTACCCTCCCTTGTATGCCCTCCAGCTGGATACTCTCCATCTGGGTACTATAAAGATGAAAACTATCTATCCGCATATGGACATTATCTAGCTAGATACGTAGACAACAATCTGGATACTACCCATCCGAATAATCTGTACTATTTTTATTAGTGCACTTGTTGGGAGTCTAAGAGCAGTCTTTTAAATTAAAACATGTATGAATTACACATGTTTGGGTTTCCAATAAACAACTGAACAATAAAAATATCATAGTCTCTATGGAAAACAATTGAGTAGTTTAAATAATGCGGACTCCATGTTAAAAATGGTTGTCGCATACATGGCTGAACCAAAAGTAATAATTTATTTTCCAAATTGTTGTACTTTAGAAACTTTTTTATATTTTTAGAAGTTATTTTTATTGTTTAGAAATTTTAGAAAATGTTTAGCTTCGGTGACTATGAGGCCGCGGTCGAAGTCAGGTCAAATGTCAAGGTATAATTCATATAAATCCAGCACTTCGAACAGGGTCATGACGTCAGAACATAGAGAAAACTCCTAAACCTTTGTTCCCAATCGCTTCACAGAACATGCCAAACTACACTACTGTGGCCATAATTTTCAATTTTGCGTATGTAACCCTTAATAATTCAATACTACAATTATTGTAGTGTGGCTCAGATGTCATAATTTTATGTTTGTAATATTCTAAAAGGTGTTTCATTAATGTTTAGAAGTATTCCCTATCAGACGTTTGCAGTAAACTCTACCAGAATACTGACTTACCATAGAAAATCATTAACTAAAAGTTTATATCTCACATTTGTGTAATTTAGTTTTAAAATTACATACATTTAGAAAAAACTATATTTGAGATATAACCAGAATGAATATTTAGTATATAAAAAATTCGAGACTACTCAAAACATTTTGTAAATATCCTATTCGTGTTCTTAAATCCACTGTACTGCATGTGATTGTGACCATTAAAAGAAAAATATGTATCAAATCACGCTGTCATAAGTGTTGTTACACCGTGGATTAAATATATAAAGTAAACAATAAATGTAGAATTAGAAGTTATTTTTAAATATGTGGTTTTCAACCGGCGTCGGTACGATATATGTAATACATTATGTGCGTGATATTCAGTTGTGCACACACTAGCAACTGCAGAACATTCGAAAACAAGAATGACTGGTTAGCTTCACGAGAAGCGTAAACAATCATGCAAATTTATTTTTCTTTGAAAATAAATTAATCTTTATTTCATTAGATAGGAGCCGAACGTATGGAACTACCACAAAAGATTTTAGTACCCGATTTTAACTGAATAATTTCGAAATATGAATAAGTCTTGTAAAGTGACCGAAAAGAGCACGAATACAGGGAATATAACTGTTATAAAAATGTAATGTAAAATTACTTTTTAAAAAAGTTATTAAACTTTTGCAAAAACAAAAGAAGTAAATCTTCAATGTTAGTTAAATTTGAATAACCTTGTAACACGCAGATTAAATTAAAATGCGTTTGTAGCAAAATTACATCCGAATACTCGCACGAAATCCCCTTTTACCTACCAAAATATTTCAACTCGTTTCAAGGACGTCATCTTTATGTATAATACAGCATTTGAGCTTAAAAGTAAACGATGTTTGATACAACAAGATATATTCTTATTAAAAACAATCCAGCAACAATGTTCATTTATCATCCTGTAATATTTTTAACATTGTAGACGCACACAATTTTTTTTAAGTACTGATTCACTTAAAGAGGAAATTACATATGTGTATGGACATGTTTTCCAGTTCTCCAGGAACATATAAACATTTGAACGTTTCCCTGTTTCTCAGGTTCATACATATATGTGAATGTTTTTCAGTTTTCGAGACTCATACATACATGTGAGTGTTTTCGTGTTTTTCAGACTCGAAAAGTATTCAGCGGTACATCATCCCGAGCAAAGCGGTTATCGTTACTGGCGAAATTACTTTCCAACAGTTCTTCGTGTCCTTCAGAGGAAGTTGTGGCTGCCGCTGATTCATTCTACAGAAGAGTAACGGCAATGTTTACCTACAAACCTCAGGAAATATTCAAGGGCAGTGTATCACTCTTCAGAGCAAAACCTTACAATAGCAATATGGGATATGAATATGATCTTTCTAAGGTATAAACGAATTGTTGTGGAATGTTTATTTTTAAAACTCTGTTGTGTTCTGCTATTATAGTTATTACGCCATTAAAATGTTTTATCGTGACATTGTAACTGTTATACCAGCGAAATTAAGTAATTAAGAGAACATTTGAATTTTAAATTGTTATATATTTACGGTTCATGTTAGCGAATGTAATTTACCATTACATTTATTTAAAAAATATCAGTGATCAAGAATATAGGAGCGGAAACATATATGCAGGAAGTATTTTATTTTTCACCCACAAATAGTTTCCTTTCTTAAAAATGACAATAAATATATATGATTAAAGATTTGAATATGTAAAAGTACATAGCCACTAATTAATCACCTGAAAATTGAGGTATGAGATGTTTTCGCGATTAAGTGATAAATTACTCTTTAAGACTGGCTTGACAATAGTAATAACTATAAAGCACTAAATAAAAAACGCTCGGTAGTTGTAGCTAGTTACATTTATCAATGTATATTTCTTAATGTCGCTTTGGTTACACTCACGGTCTAAGAGGAAGAGATCTTGACACGGCGTAATGCTCTCCAGCAAGAGAAAGTAACCTTTTTTGTCGCCGAGCACTAGTAGTAATTTAGTGAAAGATTTGCCTTGTTTAAATCTGGCGGTGTTACAATTATTTTTTACTATTATTTATATAAACCTATGTTAATATGGTAAGCTAGTATTGTAGGTATATTTTTCGTATCCATAAATGCATTGACATGTGTGTGGAACTGTTTATTTAAGTCGTCTGAAAAACGTATTACATACTATTGTTTTATTAAACACAATCGAACAAAGTCTATTCTTTCCTGCCCTACACAATTTTATAATCTTTGCAATGTGTGCCTACATGTAAAATATTGAAAAATTAAATGTTATGGCTGAAAATGTGTTACAATATTAATTGTGTTTACATTCTCTGGATTATTAAATATTTTTCTTCTATAATGCAGGCAATTCGATAACAACTAAACATTTTAAGTTGTGAAAACTTGCTAAGCCAAATACAAAATAAGACAAATCTTCCACTAAAAGACTACTAGCGCTGCGACAAAAAAGTAGTCACATTTTTTCCCTCAGTGTCAAGACCTTACCTTCATAGACCGTGGTTACACTGAATAATTTAATTTTTAATATTATTAATGAATTCCACTAAACTAAAAATAGGAAATCTTTCTCTCTCAGCTAGCAACATGTTTTTTTTATATTTGCCGAAAATGTATTTCTAGTGCCTGCCAAGTTATGAAATGTAACTATAAAAATAAATAACTGAGTCTAGTGAATCTAGTGATAAACTTGCCGGGTGGTTATGGCGGATAAATTACACCACTCAGTAAATGTACTCTGCTGTAACTACCGCCTATATCAGTAATTAGACATGGTCGATCAGCAAATTGCCCGTGTGGTTAATAAACCACCTGAATCAGGATAAAAGTTTTGTTCGCACGTACCGTGTACTGGAGGATCTCGAGCTGCTAGCTAGCTCGACTTTCACTTATACCATTAGACTTGATATTTCCAACAGATGAAGTGTATTTAAGCTGAGTTTCTGATGACTGCTATCAGCCTGTATGCGAGTTTGTTGTTTTTGCACGCTGGAATTAGTTGGGGTTGTCCAATTATTCAGCATAGCAGTTAATTGTACTTTAGTACTACAACGGTAAATAATGTTTTACTTTGTACTCATATTTAATGTACAGAAAATTATATTACATGTCGCATCCCTAAACACACATGTCATTTACTTACAATGATAAAAACAGTGATATTTAACATATTTAATGTTTAAGTTACAACATTTGTGGTGTAACAGATACGAACAGAAATTTACTAATGTAACAAAGTAAACAAACCTGCATCAGTATTGTATTACGTGCAGGCTACGATTGTTTAGCTAATGACCTGGAAACAACTGTTTTCGTGTTCAAAACTCAGCAAATGGCGAAAATAATTTAAAATTTACGTATGGCTTAGTAGTATGTACATTTATATTATATGTAATAAAATTAGTTTTAAAATTTTATATTACACAACTAAAATTTTTAAAAATAACAGAAGCATTACTTTATGGGGCTGCATTTCCGTAAAAGTTAACTAATGTCCTTAAAACTTGTAAAGTTATTTTTAAAAATCGTATTTATAAACAAAAATTTATAAACTCCAACAAGTGTTCACATTTTTTAATACGTAGGATGTAACTTCGTCTAACTATGGCATTTTATATGGGATTTTAAGAACCCTTTAGTTTTAAATAATTCGTGCTGGTATTAGGTAGACTAAATTTTTACGTTTATCCATTACAAAACTTTTACTGTATCCGCATATGAAAGTAAATTTAATATTTTTATGCTTATATTAAAACGTTCAGGGCATTTCAAGTATCTCTTGCACTGAACTTATATGTATTTTGCTACACTAAAATCTGTGTCATCGCAAAATTCCTTAGGAAAAATTAATCCAGTTCTTACCACTGAGAAAATTTCAACTTTCTGGATTCCAGTGCAAGTGTATGACCTACAAATTACTAATAGCAGTGAATGTTTACTCCACATGAGACCGTATTTCAAAGTAAGGGCGGATAACAGGAAGGTATTTGATCAATAGACAGTATTTGATAGCAGAACAAAACGTTTCGTAGTAATACTGTGTGTTCTGACCTACGTATACTCTCAAGTTGTACTTTACGTCCCGTGTGCTATAAGCTTGGCTCTGTGCCAAATCCCCAAATCGCCTAGTTCTCCAGCGATGATGACTATGGTCCAGTTACCTTAGCATGAATCATTACCTGTAGTGTCATTGTTGGCGATACTTGCAATAGACAGCCATTTGCTACATATCTTGATACGAAATGTCCCGTAGCTCTCAATCGTATGTCCTCTCCACTGAAAGTAGTATTCGTTGTCCAGTTAGCATATTTTGATGTATTCTTGTTTTGTACATGATAAGCGCCAGTCGTGAGTTCCGAATTAATTTCAGCCACCAGCAGACAGTTTGAACCTTACACTTTGCACATACGCAGAATGCAACTTTGATTACAAATACTGCAGTAGTATTTACGAGAGATGTAGCCATCACACAAGAAAATTAATAGAACCAAGCTATGCATGATAGTAAAAGAGCTAGTTTTAATCGGTTAATTCTTTATTGCCGTATTATTTGTGGCCATTAATAAAATGTTATAATGGAAAACTTCTAAACACAATTATTAGTAAATGTTATAAAAATGTCTATGCTCTTACGATCATATACAACCCACCCACTGAAGTAGTGTTATTCCACCTACTATGTGATTCACAAGTCCTTCTTTAAACACGAATTTTGCATAAGTGAATGTAAACATACCACATTCCATAAGCTATTACTGTGCAATCACTTTTTTCTTTATTAAATTTTTAAGAAACAATTTTCTCACGTAGGTTGACACATGAGTTATTTTTTTTGTTAATATTTTTAGGTTACAGAGAAAAGAACAACATTATTTCAATTAATTTATTGTAGTTAATACGGCAACATTATTTTAGAAATAATTACGTTAGACTTGTTTAAATAATTTACGATTAGCATATTATGCCTCGTAAGAGTTAATATTTAAAACATTTCGCAAACAGAGAAGTAGCAACCATTACTGTATTAGATATGCGTAAAACAACGTATGTTGAGTATGTTTTTCACTGCTCCTCACAATAGCTACAACATAAATTAACTCAATAGTGCATTGCTACTCAGCTCAAATAATCGAGCAGTGAGCTGGAATACTAAGATGAACCCAACAAAATCCAATGCAGAAAAACAAGGTGGAAGGAAACAATGTAGGGTTTATACAAGCCAGACCTCGCACCGAGGTGAACCAGGTTAGATTTCCTGCGAGGCCGGTTCCCTCATTTTCACATGATGGAATCGTGGCGGACGACACCGCTGGTCGGCAAGTTTTATCGGGGATCTCCTGTTTCCCCCACCCCTTCATTCTGGTGTTGCTCCACACTCACCTCATGTCCCCCCTCACCCGCTAAAGACCTAGATGTTAAGTGCTGACCAAAACCTCTTCAGTAAATCACGTGCTAGACATCTGCTTAACTAATCGGTGTTGTTCTAAACTCAAACAACTATTAATTCGTCTCTGGATCAATTCTGACTAAACTTTTCGTTTATCGAACAAAAGTCTCTTCCTAGATAATGGCTAAGGCCATTCTGAAATGTAGTTGGAAGGCAACGCTTGAGAATGTGAAAAATAATTACAAGCAAAAAGCTAATTTAAAAAATGGATGCTGAGAATCAAATGCACGCTCATGCCTTGTGTACCCAGTTCCGTTTGAAATATAATTAATATCATCTGCGAACATAACCACCATGGTGACAAGGAGGGAAATGAAACACTCCGGCTGTTCAGACATTTTTACTGTGCACTGTGTATTATAAATATTGCTTCATACACAGCGCTAGTAAATGTTAACTCAAAATTATTTTCCCCAAACAACTTCATTAAATATGTAATATCACAGCAACTGTAACGTTAGGCGTAATACGTATTTAAAAGTTCGCATTGGAAGCAAATGTATGCTTTGTTGTTGCATTTCACATAACGTTCGCTGTTAACAGCAACCGCAACTCGGCAATAAATTCTTTGAACTCGCAGGAGTAAATTTAGAAAGTACATAAATTCAACACTCATTAGAATGAATCCTTAGTAGCAGTTTAGTATAGATATATAAACCGATGTTTACTTGTTTTTTACTTTAGTTAGACGTACTAGAAAATCGTTGAATATTTGCTAGGCTTCAGCGTATAACACTGAAGGTTTTGTTTCGTAGTTAGCTGTCGTTTATTTGAAGCACTGTTTCTTTTTTCAACGGTCCAGTTAAAACTGTAAGGCCGTAACACAGAACGTGTGTAATTGTTCCAAATATATTCACATGCTTTACAAATTGTATCATCCAAGAATAATAGGATTTGGTACTACCGGTTCTCGGAAAATATGTCGACTGTAAATATTTTCGAAGTTTTCCAGTGTCCCCAATTAAAATTGATGACTGGATTTACTTGCTTGGAGTTGCAATGGAGTATGTCCAAGCAACTAAATCCAGTCATGCACTCCCACTGCACAGTTCTTTCAAAGATCAACTTAAAATTAATGTATAATTTTTAATTTGTTTACACAGATGCTATTATAATACTATATGACAAAACTAACTATCAAAATAAAAATGTTCAATTAAATATATTTAATTCGTACAACACAGCAGGATAGTAAAACAATTATACAAGTTAATACACGGAGGTAAGTCTAAGTAAAAAATTAATACCAGCAAGGAATTTAAACATTAGCGTTACTGCATGATTCAATATTTTTACTTTATTAAGCATTACCATATTACTTCAAAATTATTTTTTTCACAATTGAGACAGTTATATCCACGTTTAGATTTTAGTATATCAGTTTTCTTTCCGTAAGTCATTTCATTATGATTATATCTATAGTAGTCGCAACTTACTCGGTAAAAACCCGTGGAGAAGTGAACCATTTTTTCTATTTTAAAGAATTAATATGATATGTAACTATAAACTTAAATTGTTAATGTTTGATACGCGACTATTTCATTTAAAACGATATAATTTTAGTTGAAATTTTACAAAATATTATTTTTGCTACTTGAAATCCCGCGAATGAGCAGAATTTTTCGAAATTCTGTACAGAAATTTCCCTACTTTGTGAAAAATAATTCAATCAATGTCTGAACCATATAGGAAACAGCTCCGAAAGGTGGAAAACCCAGTCGTAAGTAAGAAATAAATAAAATATACAATCGTGTAAAATGTACAGAGACGGTGTTTCGGTCAAGATTTACACACACTAGGTAACTGAATTAATGTTCAGATAATGTAAATACAAGTGTTGTAAAACAGCCTTGTATCTGGTGTGATTTGGGGGATGCCACATCTGTAAACAATTACTGTATCATTTTTTGTCAGTTTATTCTTACGTTGCGCAATTATTTTTCTTAACAAACTACTGGACAGAGTATTTGTTCTGAGTTCTGAGACATTATAAATAGTGTCTTATATTAGGTGGGTATCGCTGCAGGGATGATTTCCTCATATGCACACAATTAAAAGAGTAGTAAAACATGGCTTGGTTGATAATATCTGAAGGTGTTTTTTATGGCATAATTGCTTTTCCGGTTGCCTTCATCGCAACCGTCGGACATTAAATTGAATTCATTGATGTCGACAGTAAATCCAGTTTTATACATGCAATAGTAAACCGCAGTGGCTATTTCATCACACTTATTTGGTGAGTTGGAATCCTTCCCAAAAAAAAAAAAAAAAAAAAAAAAAAAACATAATCTTCGTTTAGATGTTATTTTATAATTATTACATGTACTGTGAAATATTTTAAGATATTTGTAGAAAATTTAACTCCACTTTTTTCTTTACTGTAAGCAAGACACGGTTCTTTTGTAAGTCATAAAAGACACCGCCAAGCACTTACATTGATCATACTGCAACATATCATATACTGCAGAAAATATTGGGAATTGAGTTTTTAATTCAGTTTTACTATATTCTTTACCACAGTTAGTGGTCGTTTTTGATTTTTCTGTTTAATAGCTTATCCGTGATTAAATAGCAACTGTAAGTGAAACATCACCATACATAATGAGTAAACATATCTTGCTATAAAAACTCACAACAGTCAAAACAATAACACATTATTATGATACAATAATACGTACTACTTTAATGCATATTGTACAGAAAATAATACAATAATACAAATAGCAATCTGCGAAAATTAATTTTTGGAATTTTAAATTCCTACAGTACAGGTTATTAAAAACTGGGAATCAATACCCAGAAGTACAGGAAGTAAAGTATTACTTAAACGTAGGTCCGATCCTGCACTGCAACCAACAAAGCCTGAATTACAGCGCAAAGCAAGCGTATTAGGTTGTGTTACTGTGAAATGCCGTAGCTATTTATGGTAGCTCCATACCAGACAAGTCTGTTTAAATACGACTGTCAATATTAGCTGCGATGGCGTACCGCGGTAACATGATCCACCTCACACGTTATGTATTGTAATCTTAAGTTTTGTGAGCTATAGTCCAGAAAATGACCTTTTCGGATATATGTATAGACGTCTACGTCTGTTTTTCTCTCTCCATTGCTGATGAAAGTTTCCCGCGAGAAATGGCACGTTTTTTCAACACTCTGTTGAATATCCAGCTTACTATACTACGCAATTCTAACCACACAATAGGAGTGTTAAAATAACGAACTTTTCTAATACGACATACAAACTTTCAACGGGCCTGGTGAAATCTTCTTACTAGCTGGAATTTGGTACTTATTACACCAACTATCAAGTTGACATAGGATGATTTAAAAATCGCTTAAAATTTTTACCAATTAATTTGAATGCTTTCAAACAGATTTTACAACTTAACACTTATGTTATCAGAATAAGAAGTCATAGCGTTCTCAACAACTAGTGTAACGTTTAAAAATTACAGAAAGTAGGACATAGAATCTATTGTTACTACCTATACCTCGCATTTGATGATTTGATTTCACGTTAACATTCCCATCTTGAAAAATTCTGGACCAACGTGAATTAGTTAACGAAACTTTGCCTTGATTATCTGTTACTTTTAAATAAAAAAATTTTATTCACCTCGTGATAGCATGGGTTTATATAATATGAACATTAAAAATTTTTTAGGAATTGGTTGAGTAGAGTCAAATTTGGTTTTGTAATTTCCTGTTATCTGTTAAAGTACCTCATAGGGAACATTATAATTCTTTTAATGATATGTTTAAAATAACAGATTAAAATACCATAATTTTAAGTTTCTTTAAATTAATATTCTTGATAAATAACGTTTCACGATTAATTTTAACTACACCATGTAACAAACTATCCCTAACTGCATGTGAATTAGTGATCTCCATTGCACAAAATAATTTTTGTACTTTATATAAATAAAACCATAAATACAAAAAAATTAAATTTTATTAGTGATAGTTTTTGTTAGATCATGTTTTGATAGTAAAACCCACAGTTAGCATTTTACTTCGTTGTTCATTGAAAGGACCTATTAAAATTAGTTTAATTTTAATACACAACTGAGTCATGTCTCG
Source organism: Medauroidea extradentata (assembly GCA_003012365.1). Taxonomy (NCBI): domain Eukaryota; kingdom Metazoa; phylum Arthropoda; class Insecta; order Phasmatodea; family Phasmatidae; genus Medauroidea; species Medauroidea extradentata. The sequence goes on along the minus strand of PNEQ01002956.1, from coordinate 135,107 downwards.
TGCACATGTTTTACAGGTTTGCAGCTCGCAAGTTGAAGTTTACACACTGGATGACAACAACAAGAGTATTCTCAAAGAGAACGGTGTCAAAAAAGTTGCATCGGTTATAAGTTTAAGTAACTGCTTTCAAGAAATTAGTAGATAAGTTACTAGGTTTAACAAAAATTATTTGTATTTAAACTGTAATTACTGTCATAATGTTAAACAATTTCCGTTAAATAATTAAACTTTTTTATTTACCAGTCACCAGATTCAACAAGACAATTTTTAAGCGAAAAATACAGTTTGTATTTTGTTGTGAAGTTATCAGCAATATTTTTTTTTTTTGCTTTTGATAGTATTTATTTCAAATAATTCTAAAAAATTAATATTGCTGACCAGAAACAAAATGTATGTGAGTGGCTATGTATTTTTGACTAGTATGTGACAATTGTGTTTACATGTATCTGTCGATGTCAGCAAAAAATTTAAAATTAGAAAAACTACAAGCAGAACTTTTGAGTACTTTTATTTTTACTCTACCTGAACACCAATACATGGTATCAAAGTATTTTGGTAAATCTATGAAATTTTGCTATGAACAGTTACATAATAATGTAATTTTTACCAAACAGCACAAAAAAAATAAATGTTTGTGAAAGACGTCTTAAACAAGTCGATTTAATAAAATATTAGTTTGCTCAACTTTATGATTAAATTTTAAGTGCTGGTTTCTAAAATTACGATAAAGATAAAACAGTGGGTTATGAAACAGTGTCCAATCGTTAACTAAAACACAGGTGTTCATGAATTTCTAGTTTGTCAGAACATTGGACAATACTGACAAGCAATAAACTGAAGAATTGTTATGATCTTGGATATCATGGATTCACGAGACTTTCGTGGGCATGGAGTAAAGTTTCACTGAAGAAGATAATGACAGTATGCACACATACACAAAACCTGTTATGCAGAGGCCTAGCAATGATGATACGCACGTTTTCCGACGGCGTACAAGGCAAGGAAAGTGGACTATCCACTGTCGTTTGGTCTGGGTGATATTCACAATGATACTTGATACACAACTGGCGTGCAGTGCCGACCAGATCATTATCCTGGCGTATAATTACCAATAATACGCGGCTGTTATATCCCGGGTCCTATTTTATAAAACGCGTCCGGCGTGACATATGTGACAATTTTGTAAAATTTGACAAAAATTGTAAAAAGTAAGATTTGAAAACACATGTTTCATAAACGCGACATTAATAAGTCGAAATATATAATACGTGAGGTGTCTTTCGATTATTAAATTATTCAATGGAAAGTTTTAGTGCATTTTGGTAGGAAATAGATTATTACCTGCACATAATAGTAGTTCATATCGGGTACTCTTTTTTATGTAATGTATTAGAAGAATAAAAACACCGTGACTTTAAATGATGAATGGCAATGAGTAGGGCGCAAAATCAAGAAAAAGGTCGGGACAATGTAAATAATGAAATAAATTGCAATTCAAATGTTGCTGGCCAAGGCTTGTAAAATATCTATAATTTGTAGCATAACCTTCCATACTATAACATCATATTTTCGAGCATGTCGAGTCGTGTTGATAAAATTAGGCTACAATTTTAAACCTAATCCGAGAAGAGGATATTTTATTTGGGAAATTTTCTTCACAGCTCACAGATGACAAAATACGAGCCTGGAAAGGTATTACGGATAAAAAGCAATGGGTGTGTTTGCAAGAGACTGAAAAACTGTCGCAAGCGAACAACAGTAAGTATATAATTATTGTAGAAGTGTGTATTAACTACCAGTAATCCTATAGGTTATTTAAGACATTCATTACTGACATTTGCTATGTTTACAGGAAAATATAGATAACAGCAGAAACAGGAGTAGAGGAGGGGAAAAATGTGTTTACGACGAGGCTGATAACATAACATCAGACATAACTGGCTAGGATTCACACGTTTTGGACGGAATAATGGTTCCGGGACCGACTGGGAGTGACGAAGTATCAGTTTCATACAGTTTGAAAATGAGGTGTCTAATGTAAGTGAAGAAAATCAGCAATAGTTTGGAGCCAATGGTGTAGAACCACAGAGTTGTTCCGTGTCTCGCAATAGTTGCACCAGTATTCAATCATCATAGAACACGAGTTCAAATATGAGGAATAGAAACACAGTAAAAAAAAAAAAAAATAAAAAAAAGGATGAATTTGAGTTGTAAAAAAATTGAAAACCTGAATCTGCAAAACTTACTGCTGGCACAGAAGCTTCAAACGACAAAGCCGAAAACGTATAAAATGGACATAAGTGTTATTAAAACAAGACAATAAAGCAAAGCTTTAACCATATGAATTCACTGCACCTTAATTAGAACGTGGTAAATCTATGAATCGTCATGACTGTACAATGTTGCACTTATGCATGTGAGAATGTTTTAGAGAATGCAATAGTAATTGTAAATGCATCAGGTGAGGAGCGTAATGGCAATATCAACACATGATATAAACTTGTGAAAATTGAAAAGTAGAAAATAATTTTGGCAATGCAAACACTTTTCTTTATTTGACAAGTACAACGTCACATGTTTGTTTGGGAATTGTAAATTGAATGAAAGTTATAGTGATTTTTATTAATGTAATTGTTTAATAAAGAAGACCTGATTTACTGTATTATTCAAAATATATTTTTAAAAAAATATTCATTAGTTACAGTGTTTCCTACATATAATTGCACATACATTTCTTTAATTAACAATATTTCCATCTTGATAGTAATAGTAGTTTGCACACATGTGCCTGCTTACGAAGAATAACAATGCAACACGTACTGTAACAATTTGACGCATTCCTAACTAATAGGTTCAACATACTCATTGACTTTCTCGGCGCCTTCGACAAACATTTAAATAAGATTCATACACTTCAGATCCCAGGCGCTTCTCAATGTTTTGCAATATAATAGAAGACAGAATGATGTAACATGTGACAATAGATTGCATTCTCAGATAATTCAGGTAAGGAAACTTTGTTTATACGATTCCGAGTGAATTCTTGACCATTCTTCTATTGGATTTAAAGGATCTAAGAAATTTGGCAAGTGCTTCTGTCCGCGGAATTTCTACCAGGATATTAGATGAAATTAGCCATTTTCTTAACCGGTACCCACCGTCTCTCAGTAGTACTGCATGTGGAAATGGCATCCGTCCATTATCCCATCGCTGAGCCAATGAAGAACACCGTAGCACTCGTGCGTCATGTACTGAACCAGGCCACCGAGCACTGGCATAAAAAAATTCAAAGTTAGGTCCAAACACTACCATGATATTGATGGAATGGTTACCATTTATGTCCACAAATGCAACTTTATTATTACGTGGAGCATAGGTCTTAATCAAAAAACCATCAACAGCTCCAGCAACTCTTGGAAAGTTGCTACCCTCGTGAAATGCTGTGGAATTTCTAGCACAGATGCATTTTGCCACTGAACCTCTTCACCAAGCAAGGTATGAATCAATGTATGACATGCACCCTGGACACATCTGTGGACTGTAGCCATTGATAATACATCAGGCGCATCTGCATTGACATGGTATTGTGCTCTAGTGCCCAGCCAATGCAATGAACACAAACGTTGTTAAGGAGTGAGGGCATAATTTATTCTTGTATGTGATTAAAAATTATGTCATTCTGTGTTAATTATGTATTCTGCAGTAATTTTGCACACACGAAATTTTTATTTGAATACAATACCATTAAAATTAAAGGTTAAGTCAATCCTTTGCCAAATAAACTCGGCATGCTCTCCCTACTAGTGTCCATTATCACCAAGTACAGTATTTCACCGTATATTTATAACCATATACTCGGGCGGCATAGCAAGGATTGCCTGTCAATACCATGATGGCAATTCTACAATTTTGTGAATGTGTCACATATCGACTTTATGATCATGTATTATAAAGCCATTTGTACTGTCAAATTTGACAACTTTGTTACACACTTACCTGTCAGATTAAAATGTTTATGAAATATATGTATGTAAAATTGTCGTACAAATCTACAAAATGGTCGTGAGAAATTTGTCAACTTTTCAGATTGTAAGAAACAGGTATTTGTAGATTTGTAAACCTGTCCGACATTTTCTTGCCACCTGTCACCTGTAGAATTGTATGTTTTATGATATAGGGCCCTGGTATCCAGGTGACATCCGTCAAAGCGCAATTGCGTGTGAGGCAGTGTCTCTGTTCACCCATAGAGTGCTCTTTCGGGCTCTCGCTCACGCAAATACGTCACAACTACGTCAGCGAAAGCACTCTGTTTCTGTATCAATCATTCGCTGAGAGTACGAAAAAGTGAGATAACGAAGTTGTATACTCCTTCTCACTCTCCCGTGCTCTCTGGCGTACGAAAAATTGAGTACAACTATGGTTTGAGGTTACTGAAAAAAAAAAACGCGCGTCATATATTGCCAGTATTTAAAAAAAATTACGTAAATAATTATTTCCAATAATCTGTTACTTACGACGAGAAATTCAGTTAACATTTTCGACCCTAACATTCGTGTAAATTCACAAAACAAAAAAATGTTGGCACCGCCTATAAACATCTATAATTCCCCACTTGAAATACGACGCCGGTAAGTCTAAACATTGTTTGAATTGCCCACAAAGTTATTCATTATGATTAAAACTTGTATTAATAAAATTAACGCACTTGTAACCTTTGCATCGATTGTTTACAAACACGAGAGAGCATCGTACCAACTGGAGAAAGAGAGGGCTCCAGAGAGCAAACAAGACCACTCTCTTGGTTTTATGCGAAAGACTCTTCAAATTAAGACATGGCCTAACAGCGGAGAGCAAATCGCAGAGACTGTAAGTGCGTTTATGGTAAATTCCGGACTGTGCTGAACTGGACTGAAATAGGTTAAAAGTAAAATGTTCTCATATTGACAACATATAAACATGGAACGAATCCAGACTGAATATCGTGCAAAGGTACACCTTTAAAAAAGAATGAACTACAGAACAAATGACTGTTGAAAAACCAAGAGGCTTACTTTTACTATATAATTCTGATGTTTCCTGTCTGAATTAATTTCTCAAATTTTGATTTACTTAGCATTTCTCATTATTTTTACAACGTTAAACATTTTTATTTGGATAGCCCACGATGGTTATAACATCGTACATAAACAAACAAATGATCCAATATTGCGACCGCTACTTCTTTTCTCACTTCAGTCCAATTAATGTTTAAAAAAACGTTTCAACTAGGGTGGTACATTCCAGTCCACCTCACCGACTGGAACGAATTATCAAACACACTCCACTACTACATTTCTCTACAGCCTGGGCGTGTTTATAGAAACATTTCAATCCAGATTCTATACCTCAGCCCACTTCACCGACAAGAATAAATATTCTCTCACCCCACTGCCATTCAACTGTCCCGCCTGGGCGAGTTTATAGTAACATTTACATCTGGATTCGTCACCACAGTCCCCCTCACAGACCGGAATGAATATTCTCACTCACTGCACTGCTATACTTCAATATAGCCTGGGCGTGTTTATACTAACGTTTCAATCCTGATTCTTCACCACAGTCCACCTCCCCAACTGGAATGAGTTTTCTCACTCACTCCACTACCATACAACTGTCCCGCCTGGGCGAGCTTACAGTAACCTTTACATCCGGATTCTTCACCGCAGTCCCCCTCACAGACTTGAATGAATATTGTCACTCACTCAACTTTTATACTTCAGTCCAGCTTGGACGTGTTTATAGTGACGTTTGAATGCGGTTTCTTCTGTTTGCTCCAAGATTATTTAGCATTGTAAGGATACTATAACCGCACTATATGGGCATGGATGTTAATTCAATAGCCGGTATTCAAGTCACATGTGTGGAATGAAAATATTGTCGAGTAAAGGAAGCAAACGGAGAATAGCACCACGTCATCCATGTACACTTGCGCTGGGGCCTACGTACAATGAAGTCGTGTTCCCTGTGAATGTCTATGCATCCCGTTGCAGATTCTAACCAGAAACCTTACGCAAGTGTTACAGGCGTCCACGTCTGAAAATGTCCATCTACTGTTATGAAGCTGACGAAACATCATCGAGCGAAGGGTCCGACATCGTTTCTCGCGGTACAATGTCGTCTGTTAATGCAGAAACTTGTTATGCAACTAATGACTGTTCAACAGAAATAAATACATACAGTATGTAAGGAAATTAACAGTCCAAACTCCGGGAGGTGATTCCTCATGAAAAATGAAGTAGACATTATATAGGACACTTTCAAGAAAAGTTATTATTGAAAGCGGAATAAATCCATGAAAATCGAGTTTGAAAATCGTATTTTGTTAAAATATAAAAAATGGTTAGGAGTTAAATTACGATTATTTGGGCGGTGTTAAGTATTATTTAGATCTTAAACATTTAATAATTTCAACCTTCTAACTTTCCAATTTCATGAAAATAATAGGGGCTGCCTCCCTTACATCGCATATAATTACGTTGGCGTTACGTTCTGTGAATATTACGTGTTGGCTTTTTCGAGCAGTACACCGTGAGGAACAAAAAAAGGTCCTCTTGTCGCAAATGCTTAGAAAGCACCGTTTACCGGAAAAACGGACACAACTGTTCCTTGCATTGTGATAATAGAATGAGACCCTACGAGGGAGCGTTGCTGAAATAAATGGGCGGGGGAAACGGGAGTTCTCTGAGAAATAATACCGACCAGCGACATCGTCCGACACGATTCCCACTTCCGAAAAACTGGTGCAGTCACAATGCAGAGATAACTGCAGCCTACAGGCCCAAAATCAGAATGCCATCATCCAGTTTGGAGCTATCCCCCGCCCAATGGTGTATCCTCCATACGATATTTCTTTATTTATTAATTTATTAGCGAAATACGTACATGGCATACCGATATTCTTTCAGAATGTACTAAAGAATGTTCTCTTGTTTATGAATTTCGTAGATTTATGTCGTCAAAAAAATAACATTTTGTAAATTTTGCTAAACCAAATTTGTTGCCACATTATCAGAGGTGTGCATATGCATGTTTTTTTTTACGCTTATGTAACTGCGTTTTGCGACAAGCTTCAACAGCGGCACCACGGGTTGAATTTTCCTGAGAGCATGGTACAAATACATTTCTTAGCGGATATAGCACATTTTGTCTACATACCAGGCACAGAACCGCTGTGTCCGTTTTTCTCGTAAACGGCGCTTTCTAAGCATTTGAGACAAGAGAACTTTTTTTTGTTCCTCACGATGTACTGCCCGAAAAGCCAACATGTAATGTTCACAAAACGTAACGCCAACGTAATTATATGCGATGTAAGGGAGGCAACCCCTATTATTTTCATGAAATTGGAAAGTTAGAAGGTTGAAATTATTAAATGTTTAAGATCTCAATAATACTTAACACCGCCCAAAGAATCGTAATTTAACTCCTAACCATTTTTTACATTTTGACAAAATATGATTTTCTAACTCGATTTTCAAGGGCTTATTCCGCCGTTAACAACAACTTTCCTTGAAAGTGTCCTATATAATGTCGAATTAATTTATCATTAGGAATCACCTACCGAAGTTTGGGCTATTAATTTCCTTACACCCTGTATGTGTGTATATATATACACATATACATACGAGTATCGGTCATTCTCCTGCTATACACGTTTGTTGCTCAGATTCTACTTCCGTTAAGTATCGCGTCGCACAGTGAAAGAAATGACACCACTCTGTACAAACACAAATGTATGTGACTAAGAATACCTATATGATGACTAACCTATTTTAATAAAATTAAATACCGTAAATATTCTTACGACGGGAGACGATAGACTAACAAATGTTAATTTTCCGTTGATCCAAGTGGACTGGTTGAATGTATTCGTATTTTGCACAAGCAAAGTAAAACAAGAAACTATATCTGACGCCCAGGAATTTCAGCCAAAAGATTACATAAAATATTCGTGAGGAAAAGTGGTGGTTATGAACTATTAAAATAGAAGCCTAGGTGTTGCAAATAATTTACAACTGAAAACAAACCTATTCAAATAACTTCTAACAAACGAACAGTACAACAGATCTGTCAGATTTCCTAGAACTGGCAGGTATTGTAGTAGTACTGCGGTAATTTTGCTAAAAATACGAATTATTCGCTCGTGACTGCGAGTGATTCGCGTAGTGTTAGCCAACCATTTGACAGTAGCGACGATGACTTGTTCGCCTGTGTTGGCGACTACACCTGATATAACGACATCGAAAACTTCGCCCATATTGGCTACCACTTGGCAGTGTCGAAACGATTTGTTCGCCTATATTGGCAACTACTTCAGATATGACGACCGTTGAGAACTTCGCCCGTGTTTGCTACTACTGAGGCAGTGTTGACGAAAACTTGTTCGACTATATTGGCAACTGCATCAGACATGACAACGTAGAGAACTTCGCCCGCGTTTGCTACCACTTAGGCAGTGTTGGCGAAAATTTGTTCCACTATATTGGCAATTGCATCAGACATGACAACGTAGAGAACTTCGCCCATGTTTGCTACCACTTAGGCAGGGTTGACGAAAATTTGTTCCACTATATTGGCAACTGCATCAGACACGACAACGTAGAGAACTTCGCCCATGTTGACGAACACTTGGGCAGCGTCGACGACGACTTGTTCTCATATATTGGCGACTACATCAGATATGACGACGTCGAGTATTTGCCTATGTTTGCGAACACTTAAGCACTGTCAATGAGCTATTCTCTGACGACGACTACTTCACCTGTTACTGAGGCTTGCTAGGCCATGCAGATGTTACCAACAACTGGATCATCGAGGTACTGGTACCACTATGGCTACAATGACTTCATATCCAAGTTTGTAGTGCAAATACACGAATACAATGAGTGATACCATTTCATAGTTTATTTGGTGTGAATTAACAGCCACTATAATTTATCCGATCCGAAATAAACATGACTGTGACTATACATGATTTCGGGATCCTTGGTCCCACTCAGTTCTCAGTGCTCACCCCTCCCTGCACAATTGTAATAGCGGCAGATAAATCAGGTCGTATTACACACAGGTGCGCCATCACCGTGTGGGTCCCAGAGAGTGTGTGGCAAGGCTCACCATACCACAAATCCAGAGCTGCAAAAAGCATTATAAGACGGAAGCAGTTGACTGCAACTGACAGAAAGATATACGCATCTCCCAATCGCGGTGGAAAGTAGTGAAAAACCATCTCACCATACAACCTAACACCCTATAAGTAGAGATGATGGTATATCGCGAAAATGTTTTGTGTCAACATAGCCTTGAAAACACTGACACAACGTAGCTGTCTACAGACCAATAACATGCATTAAATATTAAAATAGCGGCATTCTTATTGGCTCAGTCAAATAGGGCAGTAGCTCCACGCACAAGGAAAAGCCAGTAATCTTTTGATAAGTGGAACGTATGTTGAAGCCTAGCAAATAGTCAAGTTTTTCCGCGATAAACCTTCATCTCTACCTATAAGTTAAATCATACAGGACCACCTTGCTGAGGTTGACGCCTGTCCTAACTCTACGAAACCATTACGTGAACGGGTCTTATTTCGTGAGACCACTAGGCGGACTAGGCCGTCGACCCGAGGACTCACCCTGTAAGCCTTCTCCCAAGCAGGAGTATGACAACTACAACTCAGAGTCCAACCCGTGATCGGCTCAGCACAAGGGTGTGGCTTCACACCGATCCCATGAGTACCTGAAAAATACAATACATCTGAGTTTTCAGCCGAGCAGGTGTCCACCTTCCAGGACTCCAGAACCACTTCTCCAGATCAACATTACTCGAGATCCGCTTCGCAGGACATTACTGCGTGCCTCAGTGGTGACATGCAATCATTCGTAGGTTGCACAGCAGGCTGGGGCTTCCGTGCCAGCTTCTAGAAACTGACCAATGAGAACCCTGCCATGGATCTATCCCTTGTGCACAAGGGAGGCCACCACCTGCCCGGTATTCGTCCTCACTCCGTTAGCCATAGTGCGAGCACATACGTTTCTAGCCCTGACCACGAGGAGGTGGTGATGGACTTGAGTGTGAGAGGCTATATATTCGCATCACACCCCATTGCAGGTTGTGTCGGTGGCAGGGGTGGAGGAAAGGCTGAACAGGGCACAGTTGACGGCTCGCATCACCTGCACCCAGCATCCACCGGAGTTTTCCTTGTAGATGGAGGACGCTGTTACACGGGGGGGGGGGGGGGGGGGGGGGGGTAGGAAGGCGACCCCAAAACCCCCAGCATAGTTCGCTAACACATTGAACTCGCCACGCTGCATACTTCCCCTTACACCCACTAAGAGCCGGTTGCCATACACCTCGGCCTCACCACCATCACGCCCCTCAGGGCCACTGTGACTATACAGAATGGTAATGTACTTTTACTGGGAAATGTTGACAGGTGATTATTCACATAAAATGAAGTCGAAATGATAGTATGTAGATACATGCCTTATATGCTGAGTATATTACGAAGTGGTGTATTTACAGTTGAATGCGTAGTTGTAAGACATGTTCTTTCGTTGTAACACAATCAGAACAAAAATATCGGTATTTTGGCACTGTTTTTTTACTATGACGTACAAAACAAGGCAATGTCAGCCGCTGCAGATGCATTGGACTGTGCTAATTTCAAGTTGGGACTGCTTAACCCCCAAGTGGAGCACTACAATAAGCCTGGACCCCCCTACTTCCAAAGGGAAGGTATTGACTGAAGAGAAGAACCTGGAGATAACCCATCCCAGGGACTCGCCATCCATCATACTCCCCCTTTCTGAGACCCTCCACTCAGCTGCCTCTTGAGTTGAGTTAAGACGCTATCCATGCCCTTCACAAATTTTTCAGACCTGCTCCCGGGCACATGCGCAGCCAACTCGTCGACTCGTCATTGAGGAGAGGTCTTCTCCGAGTCTGCCCAACTTGTGGCCAACCACTATCACTACGAGTCCAACCCAGATCAGTCACGGAGAGAACCTTGCAGTGGGGCTTATCTGGTCTACCATAGTACTACCTAATTTGCATGGCACTGATGGGTTTTACGCCCTTACTCTTACCTGAGTCGGTTGAGCACGTTCAATGGCGCTCTGGGTGGCCATTCCAGTATCCGAATTTCTTCACAGTGAAGAGTCAGACTTTTGGGCCCCAAAGACCTGATAGCCAATTAGTCTGTCTCCCCATCTCGTGGATTCGCCTTAGTGCCTTATGACGATAAATCCACCAAGTTAGATGTCCCTTTTCCGATCTAGAAAGATAAGGGTGCATAGGGCCTGCACGCCAGAGTCTATATTGGTTCTAAGATCCAGTGGTGCCACGAGGAGGCTATTTGAAAAAAACAAGCTCAAAAATTGCTGTTACAGGTAATTTCACACCTCTCCAATCTTGAACCTAAAGTAAGAAAGGTAAAGAAAAGCATAACGTGCCAGAATTGTAGTATAGTTTTATATTGAAGTATAGTTTTATATTGTAGTATAGTTTTATATAGTAGTATAGTTTTATCTTCTATTTTGAGTTTAAACTAGAACTTACAAGAGAAAATTTTCATAACGAGAGTAATTTGGAGTCTTACCTGGTGATACACGCAGTAGAAATGCTGCCTTACTGCAAACGATATAGGTGTAAGCATGGCTATGTTAAATATAGACTTCATCGATTGTTTTGCGACTGTTCGCATGTAAAGTTGATGTCTTGCATTGTCCAACTTGTCTGCAATGTCACAACAATACAGGCGAGAAATAATTATTACCCTGCAGATGCGATTTCTTCGTGTGTAGCATCCAACTTGTTGAATACACCGACTTTATCTCTGAGCTCAGAATTTCCACAGAACTTTGCGAAGGCTTCCTTCTTTTCATTTATGAATGTTGTAGATGTTGCATCGCAACCCGTTGCAGCATGGAAGAAGAGAGTCTGGCACTGATCTCCGAGATTCGCTCTCAGTTTTGTAGTGCTATATATTTCGTGGTCAGCACTTTTTTTTAAACCAGGAATGAGCATACATACATCAGTTGTGTAGTCAGAAGAACTTATCAAAAGGATCAGTATATCTGTATCTTCTCCCACTACAACAGAGCTTCTTCTTGTCTTTGCAAGTTTTAGGCAAGTTGACACAATCATTGAATCTCCATCGGCAGGAGCATGGATGATATTAATGCCAGCTGACTGTAAATATCTGGACAACAGGGTGATGGAACGAACTTTGTTGTTCTTATTGGTCAGAAACATTCCTTGGGACACAATTGCTGGTAGGTTATCGTCTACAACTGTTTCTCCTGACACATTCCCTGTTCTTCTGGTGTGCTCTTCATCTTTTGCGTTAGGAGAAGAATATCAATCGAAAATAACTGTAACACCTGGACTTTGGGGCTCTTTAATATATTTAACATACGGGATACAAATCTGATTGTAGCTCTGTTGACTCATCTATGCAGCCCGATGTAAAACGAACCCATGCCCGATATATTCTGGATTTTGAGGGAGCTCATTTTCACAAGGCCCCAACTGCTCCAGAACTTTGAAGAGTGCTGAATTTGTGCCCTTTAGCATTCCTTTACAACCATAAAATGCAGGTGGTTGTCCTGCCAATTCGTACTTCAAATGCTTAGCGAGCTCATGTCCGTTAGGCACAGTGCACAAAAGGCGACGAGAAAGTGCTTGGGTTGTTTTCCATAGTCATGACTTTGATTGTTATGATTTTTGCAACGCTTCCAAGCGATTGAACTTCCTCTCTTCTCTTGATATGAACTTCACTGGGGCACTGACCTACTATGGACTTCATCGAGGTTAAACAACGATACTTTGCTTCATCACAATTCACAGTGTCATTAGCAATCAAACCAGTAGATATACAAATGATATTCTCCAAGTAGCCTTCAAAACGATTATGAGATCGTAACCAAAGCATAATTTTCCCAACGTCTTGTTTATACCTGGCCTGCCGAGAATACCGAACTTCTACATGTTGCTCCGATGACTTTGAGAAGACCCCACTAAAAGTATCGATGGCTTCAATTATCTGTGTTGTTGCAGGCATCGCAGTTACCCAGCATGCAACAACAGTTTCGGAAAGGCCCTGACATGGGTCAATCTTCCGGTGGTCTTCATAGTATGCATCCATACCTGTTCAATGGTCATGTCTGCACATATACCTGACAAATATTTCTTCGATCTTCGAATGGTGAAATAGCCTTGAGTAGCAAATTTGTTGAATTCTAATGGTGTTATAACTTTCCCTAGTTTCAACATTTCCTGCAGATAAATGAAACCAAATTTGGCTAAACTTAAGTGGCCACCTATATATCCAAGTCGCTGCCACTGCTCCCATACATGACATGAGTAGATGGAAAGTACCCAGTCGCAGAATGTCACCAGACAAGGGATTGTCATCGATGTCCAGGACTATATCAAGAGCTTTAACATAAAGTGATTGATCAAATGTTATCACACAGGAAGCCTGTCCCATACTTTTCCATTGGTCAAGTGCAGGCAAGAGACATGTGTAAATGGTCGAAGGATTTGAGTGTGCCAAATTTACAAATTACAATGGGACAGTAGCAGTTGTTACGAATTCTAGCGAACAGTTTCCAGACACAGCATCTATTAATCCACTCCAACCTGGACTTGGTATTTCGTTAAGCAAGTATGTCCACATCCACAAAGAATCAATGTAACGTGCTTGTAATGCAATGGTTCCAACACATGCGTTTGATCCATAGAGATCTGTGTTATCAATTGTACATTCAATGTGTGCAACGAACCAATTCCTGTCGATTTTAATTCGTGTATTACTCAATCCATGATCACCATCGTAACTAGGGTAATTTTCTTATTTGTTCATTTTACAGTCTGAACTTATTAATCTAGTACCTAAACGAATGGAATCGGTCCATTAGATGATGCGCTACTGTCAATTTCTAGTGTATGCAAGGGAGCAATAGTTTTTTTTTTTTTTCAAAATGGCGTATTTTCCCCAACCGGAAAACTTTGGGACAGTTAATATGTTGTATAGAATGGTCTTATGAACACTCGTACCAAAATGCAGCTGGTTTTTTAAATGCCCGCGTCAATACTGTGTGCGACTGATGGGAAGAGCCCTGCCAGGAATGCGGCCGGGAAGAGGCGCAGTGACGTCACGAGGGTCAGGGAGGCAAGGGGGCGTGCGCTACTACGCAAAGCGTAAACATTTTCTGTACTCGACGAATATGATGATGTTACCTAGCACCACCAAATATAGATTTATGGAATCCGAAATTTCTGCACTATTGCAACTTTCTTCTCGCGGACGTAAAAGCCATCTATCGAAATCGTCCACAATATCATGGTAATGTATTTCCGCCAAGCACTGCGTTTATTTTACCAGATTTAGAAAATGAACTATTAATTAGTATGTGTTACATTTCGTACTTGATTTACCTTGCTTATTCGTTTCATAGTTGCTTCGCTTACACATACAAAACAGTGACATGACATGTTGCTTCACTCAAAGAAAATGCTAAGCTACCATCTTTGGTTCTTTGTCACACTTCTTAATAACCGTACTTATGATTTCACATCCTTCACTGTGTATCACTTTTCAATTTTGGTTTCGCTAGATAACATTGATGAAATAAAGATTACTGTTCACAGTTGGCAATTGATCAAAGTTACCCACAAAGACACTAGTGATTTTAATTACAAATGAAAAACCATTTAGATGCACTAGCCTAGACAAACATTTACATTCGAGCGTGATATGAACGTTTTGAATTAACTTCGACGTGTAAAGAAGAGGACAGATGTTCGCGCATGACTTTACACTGCTCAGGCGACAAGCCCTACCACCGTGTTTTCAAGGAACCCGACCGCCACCACCCCTACCACCCCTTACCCGTGTTTAGGGCTCTTCCCATCAGTAACCAACAGTAACTAATTTCCCTGGACTAAATGTAGGGCTACGATATCAGTCGAATTCATGATAGATCTAATTATTGCAAGAAAGCTTGTAAACGTTTTGTAGGATATTTCCTGCAGATATATAATAATTTGTTTTAATGTTGGTGCAAATTAAATGTCTAAGTTACAAATGGTTACACCCCAAATAGTTAAACATCAACTGGCCTACTTGTGCAAATCTGATTGTGATAAGCAGCCCACAGGCAGTAAACATGCGGAATGCACCCGTGGCCACATGTGGCATATACGATGCATAATGAAATCACCCACACATTAACCACAAGTGTACCACAAGTGTACCGTAAGCATTCTTATTATACTCAGATGCTTGTGGGTTAGTTTGGCTAAGTCTGCTTGTGGACCGTATACTGAACTACGTCAGTCCTTTTAAACTAAGTTGCCCACATTAAAATTATTTCTGTATAGCTATCAACATATTTACCGATATGGCCAGATTAACAACAATTTCAACAAAAGCAGATGATCATACTAGCGGACGTTGGCCGCTTCTGCCAACAGTTGGCCAACTGAAAAATGATTGTATTTGATATCAAGGACTACAGTAGAAATATGTACAAATATGTTAATTAACTAGTGTCATACTGTCTTGTAACATATGGTCACCAGGGTAAAACCAGCCACTGAAAAACTACAAACTCACAACTGTGTATATCAGATACCCTGCGAATGTGGTCATATGTATATTGGAGAAACTGGCAGAGCTCTTTCAACACGCATCAAAGAACATAAAAACAATTGCAAGAAAGGCGAAACCCAAAAATCTAGATTGGCCGAACATGCATGGGAAAATAGC
>PNEQ01002956.1:106043-119202 GCA_003012365.1 Medauroidea extradentata | reverse complement strand
TAGTCAACAGAGTATTGAATTAAAAAATATGTGGATCCCATTGATTAAGAGAGAAACAACTTTACAGCACAAAACAAAAACACACACTCAACCCATCACAACCAATCAGAGTCAATCTATGCTGCGCGACCAATCAGGAGACAGCTCGTCTCCCATTGGCTGAGCAGAGTAAGTGGGCTTACCCTATATAAACCCATGGTTTTTCCAGTCTCCTCATCAGTCGCACTCGTGTTCCTGAACCCTGTGTGTCTACCTGATGACGGGAACAGATTCCAGTTCCCGAAACGTCGTAATCACTGTCTGTCTGGAAAACTACTGTGTTTTGTCTCGTCTCTTCATTGTGTCGTTTGTCTTGTCTGTATATGTCTGATATCTGTTGCATTTTGTCTCGTCTACTTGTTGTGTTCTTTTGTTATTTTTCTGTTCATGTCTGATACCTACTGTGTTTGTTGTTTCGTCTCATCGTTGTGTCGCATGTTATTTGGTTTTTATTTTACTTGTTATTAATTTCATTTATTATCTGTTTGTTCATTGTTTTTATTTGACCCGATTCCATCTTGGAATTTCATGTTGTGTTTGTATCTTGCTGACTAAGCATACTCTGCATATTTTATGGTTTCTTTTATTTGTTTGTTTTCCTTTGACAGTCGTTCAATTTTGCAATGGCGTACGTCCAAAAAAATGAATCTAGTAATGAACTCCCATTGCACAGTTCTTTCAAACATCAAACACCGTTGAAGTCGCTACTGCAGGAAAGTTGAGGGTTTATAAGTATATAGAAGGAAAACTGTACGACTTGAAATGGACGTGCGTTCTAGCCTGTAAATTGTTCGCGATATCTTCGTTGAATCTTAAAACACGTTGGCCATTGTCAGGACGTTAATCTTCAGGTGCAAATTAACATTCATCACACGTGAGTGTAACAAATTGTCCCTTTTACAATGTAGGCGTTAGAATTGTCTTCATCGAAGATGTCCGAGCCCGTCAGTTACTTGTAAAAGGCATAATTGGCTAGCAACTGTGTAGCTTCTTCGACTTCTCCGCTTAATCACTGTGATTGCAAGAAATAACAATATACGATGTAGTAAGGAACAGTAGACGGACTGAATAGTTAACAATGTTGGTGTATCTACATTGAGGCAGGAGTTTGCCTATGGTAAACAACTTGTGAGATACTAACTATAGTATACAGGCAGGATTTTCTTAACTTATGTTACAGTCAGTGGCAAGCGATTCCTTATCAAAGATAATGTATTATATTACATAATGAATGCAATTTTTTGTCCAGGGAGAAATTCACCCCTTAAAATTGAATATGAAAATTGTATTTTGGTAAAATATCGGGAAAATGTGGAGTTTAATTACAACTCTGTGTACAGTGATTAGCTTTATTGTGATTCTTAAATCATAAAAATTACAGCTTTTAAAAACTCTACCCTTCACGAAAATAACAAGTGATTTCACCCTCTAATAGACATGAACTTTTGTGATGTTGGTTTTTTTAAACATATCATGGTGCCTTTCTGAGCAATATATACCAATCGCATAAAATGTCCTATCGTTGCAAGTCGCTATACTGCATTGTTTGCAAGGAAAAATCATATAAATAGTCATTGACTGCAATACAGTGCACGTGAGGTAAGCATTCCTACCTGTACTAAGATATTGTAACATTATTAGCTCCCGAATTTCTGTCGATTTTTGTAGAAATTCACGCCTGAAATACGCCAAATTCCACAGTGCGTGATAGGTATGGGGGAATATGGAATCGTCTGAAAGCAATTTTGTTGAGATTTTAATGTATGGCATGACTCTAATGAACTGTAGCACGGGATGCATTTTTTTAGAGTACAATATATGCCCTTATCAAGCGTTCTGAATGCGATTCCACTGTGGGTGTAGCAGTTTTGGCTTACATCCCAGGTATCGTATTGTCGACACAGAAACATTAGCATGCATTTTATTGTAAACGGGGTATTATATCGACTTCAAGGATTATCTGTTTAATAGAAACTTTGGTTTGAGTTGACCTACCAACTTATCGGAAACTTTTCAGCCGATTTAAACCAAATTCAGCTGATGATGCCGTTGGTCGTTGGGTTTCCTCGAGGATGTTTCGTTTCCCCACCCTTCATTCTGACACTACTCCATATTCACCTCATATCACACGTCAATGGTGCTAAAGACCTAGATGTTAAAGACTGACCAAATGTTCTTCATTGAATCCCGACCATCACGCCATATCTCCAACCTATATCCCCTTCCCCCCCAAAACCCATAAATAAATGTGGTACTGACTCTACTGACAAATTAATGAACATAACAGTCATTTTATTTTTAGAAAAACAATTACGTTTGAATTTAAAAAAATCACTATTTTTCCAATAATATTGTTAACATTTTAAGAGTATTTGTTCAGGTAAATGCATATTAAAATACAGCAAAACTCACACTCAACTTGGTGTTCACAAAGTGCAGTATTGCTATATCGAAATATAAGTCAAGTTACTACCTCCAAAATATTTTCTCTGGCAGCACACTAGAGTACATACTAGATACGTTAATTTTTAAGTGTACTGCCATTTTGCTATTTATTTTTCCTTAATGTAAGTAGTTTGCGAATTTTTTTCGGGTACTTCATACTATTTTATCTGTGTTAAATATGTTTAAGGTGTTTACTTCAAGACTTCCCGCGTTGTACTAATATTTTATGTTTTGTTGTTTAGACAAATTATTTCAGTTTTTAAGGTTGTGTACTTCACTCTGAAATAATTTTGTGGGCTTTTCCAATAGCTGTAGTTAGACATTTCTTTTTATCTAAGGGCAACAATTTATTTGAGTATTCTAGTTTTCTCGTCTGTCAGCGGAACTAACGCTCTCTGCTCTCTACGGGGGAAAACGAAGACCCAATAAGATACCAGTACACTACGTACCGGGTCGGAGGAGTAGTCCTCCTGTAGTTCAAATGCGAAGTACGTATACCTGTCCTGCAGATATTTACAGTAAGGCACAGAAATAAAATAATGAAATTAATGGGTTCAACAAATTACAAATTTATTTAAATAAATTCCATATAGAGACAAAAAAACTAACGTTTGGAGTGTTAGATTATACATTCAAATATATTAAGCTCTGAATAATAAAATGAAGGTATCAGAACTAACCAATGAATATGTTTCGATTTTAAAAAAAGAAATAAGATTATTGACATTCAGAGCATTAAAGCAAACATCCTAAGGATAGCAATCTCCCAATGTCAAATTGCAAATTTCAAAAGTGCATAGAAGTTATGAATCAGTTTTCAAATAGAAACACGGGAGTTGACGTTTGGATCATTAAATTACACATTCAAAGGATAGCATGCTCCCAACATATAATTGCAATTCTCAAAATTACACAAAAATTATCATTCAGATACAATAGCTACAATATAATGTGCGTTTTCAAACTTGGGCTTCGTATTACATTTGCATAGACGAACGAATTAACAGTGGGGCCCCATGACACATAAATACGGTACCTGATAACACGACGAAACAAATTACAAACCACTCACAACTCACCACTGCACACGTGTCCAACGTGAATATTCTTTACAAATTTCATTTTTCAAAGCACTGAAGCGGACTTACACAACATATTAATGCTTCGGGAAAATCGATACATGCATACTCATGCCTGCATTTACTTTACTGTATGTCAAGGTATACAACTTTGTGTTGGTCAGTCCTAGAGACTCAATACCTTAGGCGCATTTAATATCACAAACCACAATAAAAATAAACGCCAGGGATTCTTAGGCCATCAAGACCAACACCTATGAATGCACGGGCTCTCCTCAAAACAACAAACCCGTAAAATCAAGTTCAATTAAAATAATTTCAATATTAAATTTCGTGAGATTTGACACACTTTAATCAGGAATACACTGGGGCGCACATCTCAGCCAACGACTTAAAAACGTCGTTTTACGCAAAGACGTCATCCGGGAAATCACTAATTCAAACATCCAAGTCAAATAAACTAATTCAAAATGACGTTAAATTTAACCAAACGGAATTTTGATGGCGGAGTCTAAAGATAAATTTTGAAACATTTATAGTTTATTCACTTTACAGAACGTTCATATGCTAGCGACCGCCTCCATCTACCAGACGGGGAATAATTCCCGTTAAAAAACTCGAAGAGAAGCTCACGTACTCACATTGATGTTTCTAGATGCCAGCCTCCGATCAGAGCTATGAAGTAATAGGATGGCCGATGCGATGGGTCCTGACTGCCTTGGCCAGAGACACCCGGGGTGCATGCGTCGCAAAAAAGAAACAAGAGAGGGGGCGGGTAGAGGAGGAGGGATATCAAAGAACCTGTTAGGGAAATCAAGCACCGCACACACAACCTATTTTATGAGTCATCCGACATACCTGACGAATTAACATGTTCATCACCGGGTGCCACAGTCCCAAAGCACTCTATTATGCACTCACGGTGCAATCTCCTCCCCTGAAAACCCCTAGTTCATAAAACGAATCTCTGAAAATATACACAACAAACAAGCTTGAAGAGTTCGAAGAATCGGAGCGAAGTACGAAGCGAAGTACAAGTATAGAGCACACATTGACACCTTACAGTTGACAGTCTCCATAATATAAGAACGAAGAAAGTAAATAAGTTTGCAGAGAGCGCAAATATTGCGCTCAAGGGTCTTCTCCGGGAATATGGGGACGGACGTCTCTGTCACACCGTCAGGCACTGCTAAGGCTCCCATATCAGGGCGCCGACGAGCAGGCAGTCCACAACAGGAGGAGGAGTCACTCGGAGCAATACTAGTCCAAAAGGAGATTTAAGAGCTGTAGAAAGAAGTACCACACCTTGTGGTGGCGCACCGAGGCATTGGCGGTTCCGACGAGCGTCGCAGTTGTTCTCCAGAAGGTATCATCTTCGGCGGCTCGTAGGACATGGAAAGGTAAACCAAAGAAAGTTGAGACAGAGACAAACTCTCGGAACAATTGAATACAGACAGAAAAGAATCAAAATTTGCACATTTTTGTTTGAATAATGCAAACATAACTGACATCAATTTTGGTATTTAATGACCCTTTTTTTTATAATTTCTTCAAATGAGATATGTGGATCTTTCTGACGCCTTTAGATCCACGAGGGAGGCGCAATAACACAGTATTAATTCTGAGAAAACATTTGATGACGTAGGGCCCCTTATACCTAGGTACAAATTTGGCATTGATTCGAGCTGCAGCATCCGACAAAGTATATTTTCTGCATAAAACAGCCCCCCCCCCTAAAAAGGAGGAGAAACCCTATGCAAATTTAGGTGTTCCTGAACGTCATTTTGTCGGTTGCCAGCCGCTTGGCTACGACTTCACATAGACGTTTCCTCTCAGCGTCTGATGAGGAAACAATAGAGGAGGGAATGCCACGCACATTGTGAAAGGGGAGGGATAAGTGTCTGCCTAGAAAGGAGACACAGGGAGGCACACTAATAAAACCATGTTCAGCACAATTAAACCCGAGAGTAATAAACTTAAGTCGGCATCCCACAATGTCTGATCTACATTTGAAAACAATTGTTAAACAAGATTTTAATTTTCTATTAAAAACATTCGACTTGATTGCCATTAGAATAATAGGGACTGGAAGTATAATGCTTCACCGCTAATTTAAAACACATATCGTCGAAAGCGCCAGAGGTGAATAAACGTGCATTGTCGGTCAAAATATGGGTAGGGGCACCAAAAACTTTCCAAACCTTAGCAGTTGAGGTTTTAACTATAGTAGAGGCGTTCATATTTTTTTTTAAAGGAAGAAGAAAAACGAATTTTTGGTGAAAGTGTCGGAAAGAATAAAAATACAAACATTCCCTCACTTAGAGCGCACAACAGACCAAAAATATCCAGATGAGCCACCTGCCATGGCCCGTCATCAATTTCACCAGCATTTGTGCCATAATTTGTCTGTTGGATGGGCTTACATTTCTGACACTCCTCGCACTCACGTACATAACGCAGCAACATTACGCTTAAGATCCGGCCAGACAAACACAACAGCAGTCTTATTAAACATCTTATTGACTCCTAAATGGCCACCAAAGACGTAATTTTTATAACATCTCAGGACTATCGGTTGCATACTTTTAGATACCACAACATTTCTGGCTTTACCTGCACTGCACGTGAAATACAATATCCCGTCGAGATCAGCATTTCGACATATAGTTATCCTCTTTTCAGCCTATTACCGAAGCTCCCTGCACAGAGGATCAGTTTTCTGACCATATTTTATGTTAACAAAACACTCATTAATGCTCTGCATTAGGCCTAAAATGTCGCCCGCCGCAAGATAGACTCAAAACTCGCTGGTATCATACATTCGCAACAGCACGTCAGCCACGATGTTGTCGCAGTCACGAATATGATGCACATTGAATTTGAAGCGTGAGATTCGATAGACTCAGTATCCTATTTTCCCCATCTGCCGGGGATGGTTTAGTACCCAACTTAAAGCCTAATTATCTGTGTGTAAATCACACTCGTGTTCCACACATGACACACATTTTTCTAGGCCAAAGAGGCAGTCTAACGTCTCTGTCTCGTAGCACCCTAGATGTTTTTCCGCCTGAGATTAAGAGCAGCTAGCAAATGCTACGGAAACCAAATCTTTCTCATCATGCTGGGCCAGGACAGCGCCTAGTGCAAACGACGAAACATCGACCTGAATAACAAACCGGCATCTAAAATCAGGGAGATGTAATACAGAAGGCGAAGAATTGGCTCTCTTAAGTACCACAAATGCCTTCTGTCGCTCGGGACCTCCGACAAAATCGACGCCTTTACTCTTTAAGGCATTCAGCGGGGCAGCTGTCACCACGAACTGCGGGATAAACCTAGAATAATATCCTCAAAGGCCCGAATATTTCTGCACTCCCTTCATTGCCCGTAGAAGGAGAAAATGTACCACAGGGGCGACCTTATCAGGATCCATCAACAACTGTCAGCGAGACATTAAGTATCCTATAAATTTGACCTGAGGCTGCACTGATACCTTCGACGAATTCACCATCAGACCCAACTCTCGCAGGCACGTCAACATTCCCTTAAGATGTTCCAAATTTTCAGCAAAAGTTTTACTATAAATAATGATAATATCAAAATTATTAAATTCAAATTTAAATTTATATTCAACCAGAACATGATAAACCACTACTTAACGCCTGACTTCCGAAATTGGCATCCATGGAATGCGGTTATATTCGTACTGACTCCACGGAGTACTAAAGGCGGTATAATTTGATAGGATAAACACTGATAAAAACTATTTTATTGGTCAAAAACAGAAAAATACCGGGCTTTGCCTAAATGTTGAAGTGTGTCCACAATGAGCAGTAGCGAAAAAGGCTCTTTGACTATTTTCTCATTTAAACTCATATGGTTAACAACCAGCCTAAATCATCCATCCTTCTTTTTGACTAGAAAACCAGGGCAGCCACTCTGATGTAGAAGGAGAAATGACTCTAGCCTCTAACAATTTATTATAATCTTGTGGAAAGCTTCCAATTTAGAAGGAACGCAATGGCTGTAGCGCTCCTGAATCGGGGCATCATCCATTAGGGTAAATGTGTACAGCATAATATAACATTTGCCAATGCACATAGTCAAAACATCTTTAAATTCCCTACGCAACAACTTCAACTCACACCGACGCTCTATCCCGTTGGCTACAAACATGGAAACAAAAGGAGAGCACGTCTGTCGGGATAATTTCACAGGAAACTCAGGAGAAAACCCAAAGGACTAGCATAAGGAAAGCAAATCTACTAATGCCCTAGCTATAAGATCACTTATACTCTAAGGCCAGGAAAAACCCAAAACGGAAAAGCCCAAAAAAATCTTTCCGAACTTGAAGTGCCAATTTATACATTTCTGTAATCGTACAATTTCTCCATTGGCAACACAAACGTGCAACTGTTGTTCTTCGCGAACATGCGCTGCACATACTTGATCCGGAGGGCAAACACTTAAAAAGCCCTCAATAACGGTACTACAAGTGGCTCCCATGTCTACCAAAGCCAAAGTCATCCTCCCCCCCCCCAAAAAAAAACACCATTACAAACACGCAGACTAGCAGAGGCGGTTACGTACTTTCTGGCAGGGAGCACCGCCCTTTACGTTCCCGACCTGTTGGTATTTACCGGGCAATCTGCCAGCTTATGCCCGGTAAGTTGACAATTAAAACATCGTTGCGCTGCGGGAAGAGGACAGCCGCGCGTTTACAATCAGCAGCCACATGACCTGTCAATGTGGTGTTAGCGCCGCGAAATTGGCCGGTCTTACTCGCATAGGACCGGGCGAACCTTCCGTCGCCGGTCACCTTGACAATGGCCTAGGCTCCGGCTCGCGAACTTGACCCACATACTCCTGCGCGCCTCGGCCATAAGAACGGTTCAGGGGAAGGGGGAGGTGGAGTGGTGTTCAAAAGCAGCTGCTAATCGTCCTTGAACAGTGCAGGCTAGTGCTCGTAATTCGCCTAATGACCTCGGCATGAAGAGTACAGTGCACGCCTCGCGTACAGGCGGGGCCGAGCTCTCAACTATTGAATCAACTAAATCTTTTTCCGAACCTGACATGTTTGCACCACGATAATCTATAATAGACTCAATAAACTCTTAAATAGTCTCATTAGGTCTCTGAGTCCTATATGTATAATCTTTGACAGCGGTGTAAAACTCGCAGGGGAAAGGCGAACTCCAAAAACATTCTATTTAAACGTGGTGAAACTGCCCTCACAGTAATTTGTCTGCTCCGTTAATAAACCCAAAAAATGCGCAACTAAAAGCTGATTATCAGTGCTCAACTGCAGACAAACTATTTTTTGAGCAGCAATTAGAAATTCTAATACATGGCATGGTTCGGTAGAGGATAAGTCAGGTAATGATTGTATGGAACGAAGTAATAACTTCTAATCAAACGGGGTAGAGGTGCTCACCTCTTTTGAAGCCACAGAGAAGATAGGAGTGCCGCCCTCGCGTAAGTAAGTTACTGCGAGGCGACGAAGCGTCCTTACACCCATGGACTCCGCATATGTAATCCCGTTACCATCCAGGAAGAAAAGTAGATCCTACTTCAGTAGATCATTGAAGAATGACATACTGCTCGCAGCCATCATAAAAAACACAAGTAAAGAGCGAAGCAGATTAGCGCAGGAAATTTGTACCGTAGTACTGCGGATAATGGACGACTTGAAGTACACGCCTTCTGACGTCACCGCAGGGGGAAAAGTACTGTGGGAAACTAAGCTTGTTTACAAACATGCTGATATGTTAGTTGGTAATTGCAGAAAGCAAAAATGTTGTGCATTCATAGATTTGCACGCAAGGGTAAAAAAATAGTAGTTTCTACTTCATGGTTAAGATACGCAATTACATAAGATTAATGTTTACCTGAAAAAATGGCAAATTCCAAACAAATAATCAATTTTCTTGACGTACATCTCATCCGGGACATGTGAAACCAAACAGCGAAATGAAGGTTATGTTCGTCTGCGGTATCCATGAAGATAGGAATTGTTTCCCACACCTGACTGAAGCTCCGCCTCTTTTCAAGTCGTCTATTACAGTTCTAACGTTTGATGGTTCGATCATACATTCGAAGATAACAAGCTCTGAATATAATAATGCAAGTATCAAAAGTGTATAATATAATGATTATGATTCGATTTTCATAGAAATAAGTGTTTTGACATTTGGAGATTTAAATAATACACATTCAAAGGTAGCAGGCTCCGAATATAAACATGTAAGTATCAAAATTGCGTAATAATTATGATTCAGTTTTCAAATAGAAATAATAGTACTGACGATAGGATCATTAAATCATACATTCAAAGGATAGCATGCTATCAACGTAAAATTGCAAGTATCAAAATTGCACAGTATTTATGATTCAAATACAATTACGACATTATAACGTGCCTTTTCAAACTTGGGCTTCGTATTACATCTGCATAGACTAACGCATTAACAGTGGTGCCCAATGACACATAAATACGGTACCTGATTACACGATGCAACAATTACAAATACTTACAACTCACAACTAAACATGTATCCAACGTGCAAATTCTTTACAAATTTCGATTTTTCAAAGCACTGAAGCGGCCTTACGCAACATATTAATGCCTCGAGAAAATTGATACATGCATACTCATGCCTGCATTTACTTTACTGTATGCCAAGGTATACAACTTTGTATTGGTCAATCCTAGAGACGCAATACCATGGGCGTATTTAATATCACAAACCTCAATAAAAATAAACGCCAGGTATTCTTAGGCCATCAAGACCAACACCTATGAATGCACGGGCTCTCCTCAAAACAACAAACCGTTAACCTCAAGTTCAATTCAACCAATTTCGATACATAATCTCGTGAGATTTGACACACTTTAGACAGGAATACACTGGGGCGCACATCTCAGTCAACGACTTAAAAACGTCGTTTCACACACAGGCGCGGGCAGTCACTAATTCGAACGTCCAAGTCGAACCAACTAATGAAAAATGACGTCAAACTTAGCCAAACCAAATTTTTACGTCGGGCTTAAACATTTAAAGTTTACTCAAATTACAGAACGCTATCATGGTAGTGACCGCCTCCATCTACCAGACGTGGTATAACCACGTTAAATAACTCGAAGAGGAGCTCACGTACTCACATTGATGTTTCGAGATGTCAGCCTCCGATCAGAGCTATGAAGAAATAGGATGGCCGACGCAATGTGTCCCGACTGCCTTGGCCAGGGACACCCGGGGTGCATGCGTCGCAAAAAGAAGAAAAGTGGGGGCGAGTAGAGGAGAAGGATATCAAAGAACCTGTTAAGGAAATCGAGCATCGCACACACAACGTAATCGATAAGTCGTCCGACATATTTGACAAATATTCATGTTCACCACCGGGCGCCACCGTCCCAAACCACTCTCTCATGCACTCACGCTGCATACCATAATGAAGTATCGCGAACAACTTGAATATTGTGAGTTGGTGTGTTGTGCATGTGTTTGTGATTTTTTGGGAGGAGGGAATCCCGCTTGCTTAAGCAGGGTGAGTTAGGACGGAGTGTGTTAATCCTAGGAGGTGAGGTGGGTGATAGCTCACAGATACAATGTCGAAAATGTGTTTTTAATTTGTCCCTACAGGCAATTTAGTGTGAGATATACTATCCTAAAAATGTACTTTAAAATTAAAATTTTATTCAAGTCCCAAAAACTACTCGATATTAAATTTCAAAATTCTGCACAGTGTCTGGTATATGGATTTTCATTATTGTAAGCAATTTAGTTTGGTAATATTATCATCCTAACATTGGTGAAATGTGGTACGATCCTTTATTTCTACGTAACTTTCAAACACTCAATTGTCATTCATGTTAGAACTAAACAGGAGGGAAAGATGAATAGATATATTAGTCTTTTCAGTTATAGCTAGTGTTGACCAATTTCCGGAAAATCACATGTCAAATGTTTTGCATGTTTAGAACGCCTGAAACATGTGCAGGCATAGCGACTGTCTTGTAATGCATTGTAACCAAACAGTCAGGCATGTCGCAATGATGTCTGTGATGTGGTTTTGACTACTTTTTAGTGCTCACTTTATCCCGAACGACCTTTAGTATCATTCTAAATCAAATGTTTATTTAGTTCGCACGATCAACTTTCTTGTACAATAAAGTGTACACAGTTAAAATGCTGAAGAAAGATTTTAAAGCTGTACTTCGGTTATTTTGGGTTACTTGTGAAATTTTTTTATTATGTCTGCACCAACAATATATATATAATGTAAAATTGGAAATATTATCGGTGGTAGATAATAATCTGATAGTCGAAACTTGATGCGCGTTCCAGCAATATTCCTTTAATTTTTGTCCAGCTAGTAAATATTGATATTATTTCAAAATACTTCGTCTATGTATGTTATTTCGTTCAAAAATAGCTGTACACGCATAAAAAATTGTTTGCTTACATTCGACTTTTACGAGAAAGATACCGAAAAACATAACCGTCCCAATCCCGCACTAGCTAGTATACAAGTCCTTGTATGCTAGTCACTAGGCCCATATGCTCCGTAGCTGTTTACACGATATAAATTCTCTACAAGTCTAGCACAAGAAAGATGCCCGTGTGTACTAGGCTTAACTGTTATGAACGTTTGTGGGTTTTTCTACATATATCCTTTGTGTAGCAAGTGCAATGTGCAAATTTTCTCCATACATTAAAATTATGTCACAGCGTATCGTTATTCATCTCCAGAACGACTACTACATGTCGGTACTCGTGTGTGTATGTATCAGGTCCAGATTAGTAACATGTCAGATAGTCTCGTATGCCAGTATGCTAAAACTCATCATAGCCGACTGTTCACCAACAGGTAATCAAGATAACTACCGGCAAATCGACATAAATCATTCCAAATTATCCGTCAATCGTATGTGTAAACAACAAATTGTGTAACTGGTACACAGCACAATAGTTTTGTGAAATAATTGAAATATCATTACCAGTTCACACAAACTGTAATTTTATGTGATTATCACTGTTAAAAATATAACATTTTTAAGCTGTTTATAATCTTATTTTTTCAAAGAACGGCCTAGTATGAAGTTAAAGCATTTTTGCAATCTGTTCTTTCACGTTTAAATGACTGCTGTCGTATCTGTTACAGATTTAAAACAAATCATTAATATGATGCTAAACTGCCTGGCTGTACTTTTTAAATTCAAACATAGCTGTTTTTTTAAGCTAAAATGAATGTTATCTACATTTATGTGTCAGCAGAGTCGGTAGAATATTTACTTAAGTGTCTCGGCAATTGTTACAAGTGACAATAAATTATTCACTGTCTAGTACCAACCGACACATTTTGTTACATAATTTATAAAATTCATTGCGTCAGTGAATGAGGTGTCTGGTTTGTGTAGTTATAAGGAAGCACTTATTTAACTATAGCGATTAGCGATCCAAGTTCGATTATCGGAGGGGGGTTACCTGAATGAGCAAGTTTATAAAACTTGCGGGCACTGCCATACATTTATGTTTTTTTTTTTTTTTTTTTTTTTTTTTTTTTTTTTTTTTTTTTTTTTTTTTTTTTTTTTT